>JAUZSX010349074.1:0-10204 GCA_034780655.1 Idiosepius hallami
AGGGTGAAATTGAAAGGAGTCATCATCGGGGCCCTACTAGGGTGAAATTGAAAGGAGTCATCATCGGGGCCCTACTAGGGTGAAATTGAAAGGAGTCATCATCGGGGCCCTACTAGGGTGAAATTGAAAGGAGTCATCATCGGGGCCCTACTAAGGTGAAATTGAAAGAAGTCATCATCAGGGCTCTACATTGTGAGTGAAACACTCACATTTGCAAGTAATTTTTTTTTTTCAAGTGGCAACTAAAAATAACAAAACACATTTTGGTGACTTTTTTTTGCCAACAATCTTGGAAATACACAGTGAAAAATGTCACCTTTACAATCTTTTGTTTTTGATTAACTGAACAAATTATTTTAACAATGAAATTTTTAATAGAATAGAAAATAGATCAATATACACCATTTTTTTAACAAGGTTGTTTAATACAAGTCTAAAGAAATTCACAAGTTTCTATGCTTAGAAGAAAAAGAAGTTCAAAGTGAAATAGAGTATACTTTCTTAAACAATTTTGAATTATTGATTTATTCATTAGAGTGAAATTACATTTCAATGGTTTGGCTAGTAACTTTTCTATTTTGTTAGTAAACAAAATTATTTAGTTGTCAAAGGTCAACTCAAAATTAAATTTGTCTGTAGAGAGCCCTGAATGGATTATAATTTATCAAACATTAAAGTTTCGAATTATTGGTTTATTTATAATATTAGAGTGTAATTGCATTTTATAGGTTTGGCTAGTAACTTTTCTATTTGGCTACTAGATGAAAATATTTAGTTGTCAAAAGTCAACTAAGTGTAAATTTGTCCCTAAAGTTAATTTTAATATGATTTTAATCCTTTCCATATCTGACATGCATTTCTCATTCTCACCATTGTTACTAAAACTGTTTTCTATTGTAAATAATTAAAAAATAATAAAAATATTTTTTTTTATTTTTTTTTTTTTTTTGGTTTGTTTTTTTTTTTTTGTCTTTGGGATTCAAATAAAAGAATTTTCTTCAAAATAAAACTACATATCATCATTTGTTTGTATTAAAAAGAAAATTGTGAATCTAGAAACTGTTAGTTTTTGTGTTTTTTTGTATTGTTTTTTAAAGAAAATAAAATAAAATTTTTAATTTAAAAAAAGTTAAAAAGAATAAAATAAAAATTTCTAAAAAAAAAATTTAATTAAATTTTTTTTTAATTTAGATTTTTTTTAATTTAATTATTTTTAATTAACAATTAGATTTTTTTTAAATTTAAAACTTTATTTTCAATTTAAAGAAAAAAATCAAAATTATGCCTAATATTTTTTTTCATATGCTGATAAGGCAAAAATACTTAATAATTATTTTTAATTAACAATTAGATTTTTTTTAATTTAAAACTTTATTTTCAATTTAAAGAAAAAAATCAAAATTATGCCTAATATTTTTTTTTTCATATGCTGATAAGGCAAAAATACATGTTTTCTTGTAACGGTGATGTTTAGTGGAATGCTAGAATATTAAAAAATAAAATTAATTGAAATTTGAATAAAAATTTCACATTTCACTATTTTTTGATAAAATAAATTAATTATTTAAAAAAATAATCATCCTTGAACCTTGATAGTTTTTACAAAAGTAGGACAATAACAAAACTTATTGCGTCATTATAATATTCAGGTTCAGAGAGTGTCTATCTGATGTGCAACAGATACAGCACTAATAATAACTTGCGCTAGTTAGTTGGGTGCTAAGGTGGAATACTGAAGCTCCAACTAGTCATAGTCATAGTCTGACATTCATAGACATTAAACTGAAAAAAAAAATTATATTAAGTTGTGAAGGAAAAAAAAAAAACACTTTAGTGCTGCTGCTGCACATTCCATCAACCATAACACCCAGTGGTGCGTTAGGCCGCAAATTTGTATTTTTGCTGTTTTCGTAGCATACTTGTTTTATGAGAAAGAGTTGCTATCTCTATGTTTTGACCCTTAACCTGGGGGGAATTTTTGTGGGCTTATAAAATCAGTTTAGCCCCTTCACCGAGATGAATTACCTTACGGAGTTAATGAGCCAAATGAGGCCTGAGGCGGGTAAAGGTAGATGCAATGGTTTTGACTGGGATTTGAACTTGTGTACTACGATTCCATAGTCTGAGCTTTTACCAATGCTCCACCTCGCTGCCTTGACTGGGATTTGAACTTGCGTAATACAATTCCATAGTCCAAGCTTTTACCAATGCTCCACCTCACTGCCTTGACTGGGGTTTGAACTTGCGTAATACAATTCCATAGTCCGAGCTTTTACCAATGCTCCCCCTCGCTGCCTGCTACTAAACATAACCAGTTTCTATTCTTGAAATTCTCTGCTAATATGGGTCGTTAACTCGGAAGAGCAACTCATCTAGGTGAAGGGAAAAACAACAATGCCTTATGTCTAACTTGGGTTAGTGCTTGACCAAGTAAATATAAACAACTTGGTGGAATAATAAAACCAAACCAGTAAAATAAGTTGTAAATAAACAAATTCCAGACTTTGAGGTCAAGGGTCACTACCCGGATTCAAGACTGACCTGAAAAAAAAAAAGCTTATTTTCTGACCAATCACCTTTTTTGGTTCATTGATAAATCTCAAAGTCTCTCTCTCGTTGTCAAACCAATAAATCCCCATGAGGTTATAAATATCTTAGGTGTCACAAACATTATCGAAAGAAGGGAGAGGAGAAGAGAAAGAAGGAGAGAAAGAGGAAAAAAGAAAAAGAAGGAGAAGAGAAATAAGTAAAAGAGAAGGAGAAAAAAAGAAGAGAAAGAAGAACAAGGGTGTCCCTTTAACCTTCCTAAGTGCAATAATCGACAATTCGTCTCAAAGATTAAGTCATGACTGACTACTTATAAATGCTATGCTGGCTGTGTTTTACGGCATATCAACCTTTTTAGGTCATTTAGTGCCAAGAACAATCATTGTATACACAACAGTTTTTTTGTGTTTTTTTTTTAAATATTAATGATAATAATAATAATGTTCATTATTTGACCAATAGATGGAGGGAAATTGGGGATTTATACCTTTTCCAATGGTATTAGTCCAATTATTAACACAAATATAACAGCTGGGATTTGAACTCGAGTTGACACACTGTTTTCCACATTGAATTCTATTCAATGAATTATCTAAATATTAATTGACTTGTTCAATGTCCGTCCCATGTCACAAATAACAATCATCATCATCGCAAACGGCAATTAATACCAGATTTTTTATAAATCAAATTTCTTTAAAATATTTTCATTGATTTGAAAAACCCCAACATAAATGGTGCCCTTGAAAATTTACAAAAAAATTATGTTGAATAGATTTAAAATTAGTTCTATTGCCTGTAATTATATCTCTCTAGCAGTTCTTTATGTTTACTTTTTTAACTCATGGTCTGATCTGAATTATTATTCCACTATTTTTTCTATTAAAAGACATCCTCATTCTGTTTTTTTTAATGTTTTACCATTTGTGTGCAATATGGAGTGGACAACCGGGAAAAATGCAAATGGCAGCGCCCATGTATTCACCTCATCCAGATAACGTGAAGTCTTGTTGTTCTTATGCAGATGACGTGGTACTTCTCCGTATAAAAACGGGTCGTTTGGCAAATGCATGGTTAGTCAGTTCGAGAATTCCAGAGATGGAGGTGGTGGTGGTGGTGGTGGGTATTTTTTTGGGTTGTTATGTTTTGTCCCACAACACTAGTGTCAGTTAGACCCTTTCAGTTTCAGATTCAAATAATGAAATTCACCTCAATCGCAAGACTGGAGCACTCTTCAGTAGCTTCCTTTGGTTCCCGGCAATAGAATGAGTCCATCATAGACTGGGGCAATAATGCTTTGACCAAGCCTTCAGAAGAGCTACCAGCCGAAACATATATATGTATGCAGTCTTTGATTGAAGCCTCCAGTATGTTGAGGGGGTACTAGTTGTTTTTATGAGGGTGAAGGGGCTGCAAGGTGTATTGTGCGTCGGGGCCACTATGTGGCTAAGCAAGGCATTGAATGTACCATTGTGTGCAATATGGAGTGGGCAACTGGGAAAATGCAAATGGCAGTGCCCATGTTTTGGTCTTGTTCTGATAACGCAATATCCCGTTGTTCGTATGAAGTGGTACTTCTTTTTGTCAAAACGGGGCGTTTGGCAAACACGTGATCAGTCATTACGAGAATTCCCGAGGACTGGTGGTGTGCTGTGTATTTTTGGTGTTGTTACGTTTTGTTCGACAACATGCGTGTCAGTTGGACTGTTTCAGTTTACATTTGCTGATCAGAAGGTTCTGTAATGTTTGTATATTTGGGTGTTGTTTGTGAAGGAAGAGAATACAAATATTAACGTTTAAAGGAAATATCTTTACTTTATCCATCTAATAAATGTTTGTCCGAGTACAACATGTGTCTAACAGAATTCTTCACTAGCAATAGACCTTCTATCGGCAGCACTGTCAGAAGAGTACTAAAAATCTCTTAGTTCTCTTCGGTCAAGCATAGGTGAGAGAGAGAGAGAGTAGGGGAGAGAGAAATAGTAGCAGACAGAGAAAAGAAGAAGGAATGGATATGGGCATAGCAGTTCTTTGGTTGAAGGATGGGATATTTATAGAGAAGAGAAGAGCCTAGCAAATAATGTCTTGTTTGGATAGTAGTAGTATTTTTGACCCAGATGTCATTGGAGTTCACTCCTTACAGTTCTTTCTGATGTGGAGGTCGAGATTTCAACCACCGTGGAATTTCGACTGATTCTGCTGGTCGTTTATTAAAAAAAAGCTCTTGAATTTGAAAACTGGACATCCGATTATTCTTCCTGAATTGTAAAGAAAGAAATGGTTTTTGCTCGTAAAAAATTTCGCTTGAAAATCGCTTTTTAAAAATAAATGAATGTTGATTGAATGTTCGCGTCATTTGAGAAAGAATCGTTGGTCGGTCAGATGTCAAGATTTTATTCAGAAAAGATCTATGTTCTTTTTGACGCACTCGATCCAAGGGCAAGAGTTGTTGGCAAGGAGAGAGGGGCAGGATGAAACCCTCGTCCCACTGACAAGGAAAGCCAATGAAGAAGAAAGAACAAGAAACAAACAAAAACGAAAAGGAAAAAAAAACAAAACAAAAAAGAAACAAAAAATGAAATAAACAAACGAAAAACCCAAGAAAACGAATTCAAACCAAACCAAACTAAATGAAACCAAAACGAAACAAACCAAATGAAACTCAAACCAAACCAAAACGAAATGAAATGAAATCCAAACCAAAACTAAATGAAACCAAAACCAAACAATAACAAAATCAAACCAAACCAAACTAAATGAAACCCAAACCAAACCAAAACTAAATGAAATAAAATCCAAACCAAAACTAAATGAAACCAAAACCAAACAATAACAAAACCAAAACAAACCAAACCAAACTAAATGAAACCCAAACCAAACTAAATGAAACCCAAACCAAAACAAATCAAACTAAAAAAAATCAGACCAAACGAAATCAATTTTGAATTCAAAATTAGAAAACATTAAAATGATTAAAAGACGAAATGAAATTAGCCTTTTTTTTTTCTTTCTTTTTGTCTTTCCTTTCCTTCCTTTTTTACTTTCTTTCTTTGGATTTTTCTCTTTTTCTTCTTTCTTTCTTTCCTTCATCCCTCACTTACTCCCTTCTTTCCTCCCTTTCTTTTTTTCCGTTCTTACTTTTTTCATTCTTTCCTTCTTTTTTTCCATCCTTTCTTTCTTTTTTCTTCGTCTTTTTCTTCTTTTTTTCTTCGTATTTTTCTTCTTTTCTTTTTCTTTCACCTTCTTCAACAAAAGTAAAATACTCTTTACACGACTTCCTACACCTTTTTCTTTTTCTTCTTTTCTCTCTTCCTGTCCTTCTTATTTCCTTCTTTTCCTTATTCTTCTTTTTCTTTTCTTCTTCTTTTTCTTCTTCTTTTTCTTCTTCTTCCTCTTCTTCTTTTTTCCCTCTTCTTCCTTTCCTTCTTTTTCTTTTTCTTCTTTTCCCTCTTCTTCGTTTCCTTCTTCTTCTTCTTCTTCTTCTTCTTCTTCTTCTTTTCCCTCTTCTTCCTTTCCTTCTTCTTCTTCTTCTTTTCTTCTTCTTCTTCTTCTTTCCCTCTTCTTTCTTTCTTCTTCCTCTTCTTCTTCTTCTTCTTCTTCTTTTCCCTCTTCTTCGTTTCCTTCTTCTTCTTCTTCTTTTCCTTCTTCTTTTCCCTCTTCTTCGTTTCCTTCTTCTTCTTCTTCTTCTTTTTCTTCTTCTTTTCCCTCTTCTTCTTTTCCTTCTTCTTAAACGTTTCGATTGCATTCAATACAAAAGAAACGAAGCGGTCAAAGCAGACGATATTTTGTTATTACTTACGGCTATAGACTCCCCTCCCCAAACGACCCTCCCCCCGGGACCCCCTGCAACGGAGATCAAAAAGACTTCTTTAAATGTTGTAACAAAACATTTTCTACGCTTTTTTTTCTTATAATTTTTTGGTGAATTTAATGAGATATCGAATTAATAGACAACGATTCCTCAATACAATACTTTAGGGGTTTGTTTATTTGTTTTCGTTTAACGGCATATCAAACTTTTTAGGTCTCTAAATGCCGATGACAAGGGTTTTTCAATAAACATACTTTTTGTCATAGTTTTTTTTTTAAATAACACATTGTGCACTATTCAATCCACAGCTTTTTAGGTCATTTAATGCCAAGAACAATCCGTTTTTCATAAACATTTTTTGGTCCACACATAGTTTTTTTAATAACACATTGTGCACTATTTAACCCATGACTGGAGGGAATTTTGCAATTCATACCTTTTTAGGCCATTTAATGCCAAAAAACAATCTTTTTTTTGATAAACCTTCTTTTTGTCCAGCAATTTTATGGATTTTATTTATATTGAGAAACCCTGTATATACTTGGTAGAGCACAAAACCAAGTTAGACACAAGACCAAATTTATGTGCCCTACATCTGGATGAGTTACTCCACCCGAGTTAACGAGTCTCATTTACTTGGGTTTTAGGAATCAGTGTTATCCTTTCACCTAGATAAGTTACTCTCCTGAGTTAACGAGATACATATGCTGAAAGTGATTGGGTGGTTTCGATTGGGATTTGAACTCATGCAATACGATTCCAAAGTCTAAGCTTTTACCATTGCTCTACTCTTGCTGCCTATAATCATACTCTCGTCCCCGATAGGATAAATGTTTATGCGTGAACATGTACGTATCTATGTATGTCTGTATTTATGTATTTATGCTTGTATCTTACGGCATATCAACCTTTTCAGGTCATTTAATGCCAAGAACAATCTTTGTATACACACAAGTTTTTGTTTTAAAACAATGTTCACTATTCAACCCATAGCTGGAGGGAATGTGGGGATTCATACCTTTTCTAAGTATTAGTACACTTATGAACGGCTTGAATTTGTAGACTACGATTCCGAAGACTGACTGCCTACCCACTAGGCCAAATGGACTTTCCCATTTATGTATGTATTATATTTGCTTGGTGAGCATTTACCCAAGTTTGGCACAAAGCAATTTTTACATGCTCTTACCCGGGCTTTTTTCATTTGGTGTTACCCTTCCCCTAGATGAGCTGCTGCTCTCCTGAGTTAACGAGCCCCATCTGCCCGATGCAGCTAAAGGTGAATACAATGGTTTTGACTGAGATTTGAACTCGCGTACTACGATTCCAGAGCCCGAGCTTTTACTAATGCCCCACCGTTGCTGTCTATTTATGTATACATCTATGTATGTATGTATGTATGTATGTATGTATATATGTGTAATTTTGAAGAAGAAATTCTTACATTGAGATGTATGTAAAATTAATTTATTGAATTGAAAATAGTCAATAGAACTTTAACTTAATGTAGATATACGAATTTGTAGGATTTTTTCTTTTTTTTTCTTTCGTGGTGTCATGCCCTAGAAATATCTGGTTTGGTGCCCAGGCGCAGATAAACCCACCCGGGACGACGGACTCGTAAGACATCCGTCTCAGAGAAGAAAACTCTAACATAAAACCTGCATTCCACTTAAACAATCAGTTATCTTGCCCCGGCTTGTCACTGGTTAATGTCTAGGTGAAACGAGAGCGGGTTGTGCGTGCCGTACAAGCGAACAACACGTAATTTACATGTCTAGACAACTAAAGAAGGGGAGTCTTTAAAACACACATGGTTCGATGATGTGTAGTCCTTTCATTGAGTCGGCCGTTCTTCTGTCAAGAAGTGGCAGTCACCATGTGTGTGTTAGATTTATATACTATTTTTTTTTTCGTTCGATTTGAGTGGGAGATTTTTTTTATTCGGCTTTCAGACGGAAATTGTGTTGCTAAAGGGTCAAAGTTGAAAGATTGGGCCGTTGTGACCTCTACCAAACTACTTTGCCAGGTTACTCGGTGAGCACCCCCAGGTTCGGCACAAGGCCATTTTTACGTGCTCTTACCCAGGCTTTACTATTTATATACTTGATGAGCAGCACCAAATCCTAATCAAAAACCATTACTTTGACTTTAGCAGCCTCTGGGGGATGGGGCTCGTTAGCTCGGGAGAGCAGTTCATCTAGGTGAAGAGTAACACCGAATATATAAAGCCTGGGTAAAAGCACGTAAAAATGGCCTTATGCCAAACTTGGGGGTTCTCACCAAGTAAATATCATACTTGGTGAGCAGCACCAACCAAGTTTAGCACAGGACCATGTGTGTGAATAAGTATGTATTTATGTTTGTATATGATAAACCAATTTTCTTTTCTAATTATTGTAAAGCATTAAATTCTTAAAATACAATGGATACGTTTTTATTTGATTCAAAAAGAAGAAAAGACCCTTTTATTGCAAACTGTGCTTTGCCATTTGACGCCATTGTCCGCAGTTCGTCATAACCAAGTTTTGAATTGGTGTCAATGGTTGCCATTTTGTGTTCACAACGAATTAGTTTTAAGGTAAGGAAATCAAGAAAACCTCTTTTTTTTTTTTTTTTTTTAATTCTTTTAAAGTCCGAACGAGGAAGGAAACAAAGAAAATATTTCAAGAAAACAAAAACTGTAATTGTCTGAGAAAAAAACAAAAAACAGGAAAAACAAATCAAAATATAAAACAAACAGAAAACAGTAAATTCACTTTTTCCTCGCAAACGAGCGAAAAAAGAAACAATATGGCGGTATAGTAAATTTTCGAATTATCATAAGGTTTGTTAAAAAAAGACAAAATAAAAGTACTGAGACAGGATGACGTCTTTAACAAAACTGCTAGAAAAGTTGCACTTTTGTGTCAGGGCAATTTACGACGCCAGAAATGGAATATTCCAAGGCAAAAATTATTATTATTATTATCATCATAATTATTATTAATATTATTATTATTATTGTTATTGTTATTACTATTATTATTATCATTATCATTATTATTATTATTATTATTATTGTTGTTGCTATTACTGTTATTATTATTATTATCATTATTATTATCATTATTATTATTATTAAAGTGCAATCGATTTTCTAATTATTTGAGCTTCGTGTCGTCTTGTTGTTTTCTGACGCAACTCTGCGTTCGACAAAACTGGTTTTGTAGCCAAAATGGCCGATCGATTAATTGAAATAAAAATGGAAGAAAAAGAATTAAGGAAAGGAAATATAGAAATGGGCTTTTTCTTTCCTTTTCTTTCTTTCTTTCCTTTTCTTTCTTTCTTTCTTTCTTTGTTTCTTTCTTTCTTTCCTTTTCTTTCTTTCTTTCTTTCTTTCTTTCTTTGTCTTTCTATCCTTCTTTCTTTCTTTCCTTTTCTCCTTTTTTTCTTTCTTTCTTTCTTTCTTTCCTTTTCTCCTTCTTTCTTTCTTTCTTTCTTTCCTTTTCTCCTTCTTTCTTTCTTTCTTTCTTTGTCTTTCTATCCTTCTTTCTTTGTCTTTCTATCCTTCTTTCTTTCTTTCTTTCTTTCCTTTTCTCCTTCTTTCTTTCTTTCTTTCTTTCTTTCTTTGTCTTTCTATCGTTCTTTCTTTCTTTCTTTCTTTCTCCCTTTCTTTGTTCTTTGTCTCTTTTCTTTCTTTTTTTAACCCTTTTGCAATGCAAATTTCGCTAGTCTGAATGTTTTGATGCTCGCTTTGGTGTTCATTTTGATTCGTGTTTATCTAATTCTAAAATTTGACCCCTTAGCAGCTGTTTTTCAAGCTGAAAACCAATTAGAAAGTGTTTCCCAAGTCCACCCCCAATA
>JAUZSX010349085.1:0-10203 GCA_034780655.1 Idiosepius hallami
ATTATTCATGTAATAATCCGGCCCACCAATAACTTCATTTTCCTAAATCTGGCCTACCGACTGGAGAAGTTGCCCACTCCTGCTTTAAACCCTAAAGAACTGATATATCGGCCCTGGCAACTGAAGGCGAAAGAAGACACATATGCAACAATATTTCAACTTCTACCTTTGGACCCTGACTTTGTAATATTACCAAGTAGTTCCTCAGAGCCCTCTAAACCCTAAAGAACCGATATATTGACACAGGCAACTTAAGGCAAAAGACACATACGCAACAATATTTCCATTTACATCTTTGGATCCTGATTTAACAATATTACCAAGTAGTCACTCAGAGCTGTTCTATTAAAGAAACATTAGGATCAAAATGCCAATGTGTCTATTTTTTCTTTGGTTACTAAGGCCAATATATCGGTCCACTAGGGTCGAAAGGGTTCATGGGTTTTTTTAGAAACTGTTCATTTTAAAAAAAATGTGTGTGTGTGTGTGCGTGCTTGGTATCGTTTCTTCTAGGGGGTATCTATTATCTCTTTTACTTCTTTTAAGTTTTGTTATTTTTGTCAGTTTCTTTTCGCAAATTCTTCATACCTTCTTCTCCTTCAGTGAGGCAAACACATCTTTGGCAAGATCAAGAATTTCTGTCATTTTTTCCTGGTTCACAACCTCGCGTTTCATCTTCTCAATTTCAATTTGTAATTTCTCTTTCTCCAACAGCAAAACGGCATGGTGGAGTTCAAGGTATTCAGAAGAGATTGATTTGAGTTTTTTCTGTAAAGGCTCCTCCCCACCAGCTAATTCTTCAATTGTCTGTTTATGCGACTTGGAAGAGAAAGACCCTAACGTACAGCTACTCGTATTATTTGTAAGCAACGTAGACTGGCACAGGGCTGTAAGGGCCACACCAGCTGTTGCCGTCTGTGAAACAGTGGGAATATTATCGGTTGTTTTACCGTCACTACTTACAGGAGGAGCAATCGAGACGGGTGTTTGTGTTTTACTTTTGGAATTATTTTTCATCATTGAATAACTTTCTTGTTGGCCAAGGTTAACATCATTGAGTATACCCGTGCCATTTGGAGATCTTGTGTTGCGAATACTACTGATATTTACAATCTCTAGTTTGTCTGTGTGTAATGAGGGTGGCAAGGTTTCTATAAGGGGTTCTGATGAGGGATCTTCATTATTCATGATGCTATTATTGTTATTGGAGGGACGAATGGGTGTCGATGTGCTTCCAGCTGCTGCAACAATACTCTCCGTCTCTTGGTCATTAGCCAGAGGCAAGGGGAGATTTAATGGCACTTCAAGTGGATTATTCTCGGTCTTCAGAGTCTCTTCTAACGGGCAGTCATTCACAGAGTTGTCGCTAATAACGGACGGAGATGTCGACAGAGTTTCGCATTTTATCAAATCAACCATCGCTATTTCTGGGTGATATGTAGCAACAGAGGCCGATGTGGAGGGTATGGCATCTCCAAAAGGTACTACAGGCCGTTCTCTTTCCCCATCTTGTCCATCTGTGGTGGACAATTCACTGCCTTCTGAGGGAGAGGTGGGCCTGGTATCGTTCTTTATTAACGTAAAAATATCGTTATTATTACCAACCCCATCTTCATAGTAACCTCTCATCTCTGAAATATCCTCCTGACCGTTTTCGAGTGCCTGCATATTCTGTAAAGAAGGCAGGTATGCGAAAAGATCCAACACCCTCTGGCTGATGTCAGAAATCACCCGGGGGCTCGAATCCGGATCAGAAGCGGCTTTGATAGCTTCTTTTTTTGCCATGGAAACAATGTTTTTCCATTTCTTTTTTACTTCTCGCAACGTTCTCTTAACTGTCGGGTTCCGCATGTGCAAGCCCATTGTAATCTCCGTCCAGATTTCGTTTTTTCGCCTGTTTGTTTCGGTGCTGCAAAACTTGGCTGTTAAAATGTCTTTGTGTTTTTCGAATTGTTCAACCAAAAAGAGGGTCTCCGTTCCCGTGAAAAAGGGCTTTCTTTTCCGGCTTTCGAGCAGATTACACGGAAACGGGTTCGAGAAATGGTAACCTGTCATATTTGGCTTATACTTTATTTTTTTCTGCAACACTCACCGGCTCTCGATTTCTTTAAAAATCCCTTTTATATTTCATTTCATTTATTTTCTTACCTTCGAAGTTTTCTGCAACAACTCTACTGACTCCATCATTGTCTACTGCTTGCTTTACTATTTCTAGAGTTGGTTTGGTATCTAATGTATCAAAATAAGTACCAATCAAGAAATAAGAAAATTTTTGTGATCAAAATTTGAATAAATTTAATTTAAATAAATTGTTTGTTTTTTTAAAATTTTTTTTAACGGTCTTGTCTAAAAATACGAATATATAAGTTGTATACTAGCTCTAAATTGTAGCAGTGGATTGTGGGAGATTCTACATCCGGCATCTTTCTTTCTCCATTACGTGCCATCATGGGTCGTATGCACTGTCCTGGGTGAGTAGAAGAATATGGATTTTTAACCTATTATACTAAGTATTTATAAGTTATTTTGTTCTTAAATGATTTTTAAGTTATTTGTTTTTACTTTACGTGTATTTATTTTTGTTATTACGATTGCAATATTTGTGAAAAAACAACTTTTTTTTATCTTGAAATGGTTACTAAAATTTTAATGGCGGGCGGCTTCGTATCCAGCACGTGTGTTTGATAATTTGTTCAAAAGACTGACTAAATATTTAATTACACTTTTTTTTTATCTAACTATTTTCTTTTCCTCTTTAAAATTTATTTACTCGTATTTTGTCAATTTCTTATTTTAGTTCTAGAATCTAATAAAGGAAAATATTAAACAATATTGTGGAATAAAATTTTTATAAAAAAAAAAGATGTCCGCTTCCATTGAAAGTAGAAAAGAAAATTTAAACCCATTTATTTTAGTGGGATGATTTAATTTTTTTTCCAAATTTTAAAGTTTATAGCAATTTATAAAGTTATGTCGGCAAAATTGTTTTTAGTTTGTTTTTTTTTCCTCCTGAATAATATCAGTTAATCAACAAATCGCCGTAAGAACACCGGACTTTATACTTAATTTAAAAAAAAAAAGTTAAATGTTGCATTTATTTGAATGATACAAAAACCATATCTGAAAAATAATGTATAAGTATGATTTTGGGGCGCTTTTGCAGAACAAGCAAATGGAGAAATATTTTTTGCTCGAGGACTTTGCACCTGTTGTAAGAAAGCAATTTGATTGGCTAGGGTTCGGCCAAATTTCTCCATTTCTTATGCAAAAAACATCAATTTTGGTTACAATATGAAAGAGTAACCAGCCCCCAACACAAAAAAGAATGTCCCTCAATCTTTGTGTCACACGCTATTTTTTTAATTAAAATATTTACAAAAAAAGCAGTTTGAGCCTTTGAACCCCTGACTTATCAAAAATACCAAGTAGTCACTCAGGATCGTTATAGTATAACTTATTAAAGCCAAAATATTGGTGTCTAATGTTGTCAGGGCCGATATATCGGCCACTTGAGGTCTTAAGGGTTAGTAGCCATTTTGGTATGAAACCAGTTTATTGAAAAAATGGTATTTGTATTTCCTGGTGTATTTTACAGAACGCCAAAAAAGTTTAAATGATGCTTTCTTGATATTAATTTTCATTCAGCCACATGTGGTCTATAATGTCCCACCATTACACAGTTATGGCTAGGATTTGTAAACCGAATAATCGCATATTTAAAAAAAAATTATCCACGTCATTCAACTGAGAACTTTTTTTTTCCAAAGAAAAAGTTACTTTTTACTGGTAATTGGTTAGATTTGAATATATCTGCCTTTTCAGCTTAGAGCAAAAGACTACAGCCAATATTATCTCGCCGTAGTCCTTTACGAGAACGGCTCTAATTAGCTAGTTGGTATTTTAAAGCTAGTGTTAATGTAATTCGTAGATTCCCCCCCCCAATTGAAATGACTTAGTCCCATTCCGAAATTCTTCGTTTATAGCTACCCTTGAGAACAATGTTAATCCGTTATATCCACCTAAATACGTTTAGTAACCTGTCAACACAAAACTTATTAAAAATTGATATTTTTATAATGCTAATTTCTTTAAACCTAAAATAATTTCAATTATTGTCAAATAAAATTGTATAAATTAAACATTTGAGTTCTAGTAAAATATTTTAGTTTTCGATTTTTGGTTAAAACTCGAATATCCTTTGAACTTTAACTCGAGGTTTTTAAACAGTTATTTCCCTACCCCTTAAAAATGTTCTGGGTGTGCGTTTAATATCTTAATTGGTGACGGCAAATGATGATAAAATTGCCTAAATGAAATTATTTAAATGTATCTAAATTATACGCTACACTGATGCCTCGCCATTTCAACATTTTTGCATGTTCCCCGATAAAAAGGGAACTTTTCTATAATCATAAAAAAAATTGCAAACCCCGATATCTGCAGTGTTTGTCAACATACTCCTTTTTATGTAATACCAACATTTGAAGTTAGGAAATATTCTTATTGATCATGGTGTTTAATTTCCCATGGTCGAACCAAATTCAATAATTCCATTTCATTTTTTAAAGTGTCAAAGGATAATGAAGGCATAAATACCATTTACTTTTTTTTTTTTTTTTTTAACACCTTGTAACGATTTTATTTAAAGTTTTTACTAAGATTTAATGCTCTTTAATTTAGATATTTTTAATAAATCATTTTGTAACAATTTATAAAGGAACTAACATTTTTAATTGCATGAGCATGTTTCTTAAAATAATCAATTAGCCATTTTATTATTGTAATTTGTTTCAATTAAATTAGGGATGGTTTAATCTCCAAATTGAATTTTGCTTGTCAAGGGTTTTTATTAAAAGAAAATTAACTAGTCCAGAAATTAAATTCTTGCTTTAAAAAAAAAGAATAATTGAATAGTTTGTCACCATGATGATATAATACTAATCCCAGCTCTCTGAATGATTTGATGAGTTTAGTTTCTGAGTGACAATATCTTAAAATGAATTTTTATCAACGTTCAATATTTTATGTAAAATTATGTAGGGTTTCTCAAGTAAAAACATAAAAGGTTCAGTTTTGTTGATGACTTAAGGAACAAAAATTTCAAAGAATTTGTAATCTAATAAAATTATAATTTATAACCAATTCCATTCCCTCTGTTTTAAATAAAAACAGGAATACCTAGAGATATCACGGACAATGTCTTGTTTAGTTTTAGTATAAGTATTAAATTGTAACTTTTTTTTTTTCATTTTTAATCACTCTGTTATAAAATTAGGATGTACAGAAATTGGATTAGTTTGCAATTGATGAAATAATTTTAATTCTTTTTAGAATCCCCAAATTTCACTAAATGCACTAATTTATGGATTTTTTTCCTCTTCAATTGTCACTAGGATGATAAGTGTCCCTGATTCAATCCTGTGCATATGTGATGATTCGTTAAGTTTCTGAGTGACACTAATGTATTTTTTGCATGGTTTTTGTCTACTGTGTTCATTTGACAATGATTATTAAACCTAATAAAGTGAACGTATGCTGACATTTTGTGTTGATATCCTTTGAATGAGTCCAGTGAACCCCTTCACAAAGTAAACCTAATTGGATTTTCTTTCACCTTCTGCAAAACTATATTCTCAGATTTTTTTTGTCACTGTGATGATTTAACACTAACCCCAGCTCTCTGATTATTCATTAATGATGAATTTAGTTTCTGAGTGACAACATTTTATGTTGTGAATCTGATTGAAAATCTGGTTTTAAATCATTTTAAAGCTACAAAATTTTAACTTTAACTGGTTTGTCATTTAAACCCTCTTGCCCCCAAAAACCAAAACTGAAGACACGCATTTTTATCAACTTTTTTTTTTTAAGTAAATTAACATTTTAATATGTGCCAAAAACCTTTTACTAATGTATTTTGCATGTTTTTTGTCTACTGTTTGTTCACTTGACAATGATTATTAAACCTAATAAAGTGAACGTATACTGACATTTTGTGTTGATATCCTTTGAATGAGTCCAGTGAACCCCTTCACAAGTAGACCTAATTAATTTTAGAATTATACTTTTAAGTAAATCTGATTTTTCTTTCACCTACAAAAATTAACTATAACTGTCTCCTAACCAAATCCTGCTGTTGCTTCTAATCTAGTGAATCTTTAAGGTTCAATCTCTTGCCACAATCTTTTTGTTAACTCAAATTTTGATATGAAAATTTATTTATCACAATGAAGAATATAGACCCAATTTCAATTAAAATGGTTTATGAATTAAGATATAGTTCAAAGGCTAAATGTGTTTTATTAACCAGTTCTTATTTGGATCATAACCTTATTATAACTGCTAATTTATTACAAGAACTAGTAATGCTTTAAAAGATTTTTTTATCATAAAATGTTTTTTTCTGCATTTAAACAATTGGATAGACTAGAAATTTTATCTAGAAAATTGCTTTTAGAATTCAAAAAAAGTATTATTATAACATTCTAGATCTTGTTTGTTTCTTTGATTTTTAATAATTCTTGAGTGAGATGTTCTTATCTGTAAATCTTAATGAAAAGCAATTTTAACTTTTTTTTTCTCCAGTATTTCTAAAATAATGTTTAAAAGAATAATTAAATTGTCACCATGATGATATAATACTAATCCCAGCTCTCTGAATGATTTGATGAGTTTAGTTTCTGAGTGACAAAATATTCTAGCTTATTGAATTAATAAATTTAATACTATCTATGCAAATTCTTAAATGTTGTCATTTTCCTTTTAATATATTTAAAGGTGTCATTTTGAGGGATTCTCATGGTGTTGCCCAAGTTAGATTTGTTACTGGCAACAAAATTTTGAGAATACTGAAGGCTAAGGGTCTTGCCCCTAAAATTCCTGAAGATCTCTACCATTTGATCAAAAAAGCCGTCTCTGTGAGAAAACACATGGAAAGAAACAGGAAGGTAAGTAGTCTTTTTTTTTTTTTCTCTCTCTCTCTCTCTCTCTCTCTCTCTCTCTCCCAGTTAAAAAAATTCTTTCAGATTTATTTATGAGCTGACATGTACACCACTCTATGATGGTAAATTTTTTACAAGCATATGACTGAATAGTTCTTGTTGATAATTGGATCTGAGATGGTGTACATCAAATATATTTGTATTAAATTATGTATGTAGAAAATCATCTAGCTTTCTTTGGAGGAAAAGTAACCATTTCACTGTTAACTTGGTTTAAATGATAAAACTAAAATTATCTAATTGGATTTTGGTTATAAAATATGAATATTTGTTAGAATAATATGAGAATGTTGTATTTTTCTTTAAAAAATACAGGGTATTAAAATATTTTAACATAATATAAATCTGTTGTGACAGCAGTTTACATTCTCTCTAAACTTAAATTTTATTTACTGTAGATTGTTTTCCTTATAAAACCAATTCTCTTGTAAACAAAGTATTTGCCTAACTTTTGATTCAAATACTTATTTATTAGTTATGTGGTTTTCAATTTCCATGGATGTAAATTTGAAGAAAAAAATATTAAATAGAAATTTTGCCCGTATTTGTTTTATTTATTTATAAATGACAATACAACTTAACCAAACTTCAACACAAACATTAATACTATCCCATAATTTTGTCTACCCTGTAATTCCAAAAAGTTTAAATCATAAAACCTCACAAAAATTTGATAAGTATATACAACACATTTGTGTTTACGCCACACTATGATGATAAATACCTGACAAGCATATGTCTGAATACATCTTGTTGACTATTTGTATCTGAGATGGTGTAATTTTTTTAAATTAGTTTATTGCAAAATTACTTAGTTTTTATAATTGCATCTTCATCCAAGCCTCTCTAGATTTCAAAGGTTTTTTAAAAAAAATCTTTAGACTTCTCTTTCTCACCAATCCCAGCTGTTAATAGAATGCCATTTACATCTTTTATAGGCTTTCTTTATTTTAAGTGTCATTAAAATATTACAAAATTCTTTCATTTTATATTCATATGTGGGGATCAATAAGATCTCCAAACATTTCTACAAAATATTGCATCTGTTCATTGCTTTATAGAAACAATTTGCCAAAAATCAGGGGAAATAAAGATCAATAGTAAAAGAGTTGCTCTAACATGTTATATATAATGCAAATGAGGCTATGTAGAACTGTTCTTACAATAAATGGATATGGAAAGAAAGAAAAGATGTGTGAATGTTCTATTTAAATAATAAAATTTGATTAGTCCAAAGAATAGAGATCACACCCAAACTATGATGATAAATCCTTGACAAGCATATGTCTGAATATTTGTTGTTGATGATTTGTATCTGAGTTGGTATATTTTAAATTGTTCAATGCATTTTTTTTTCTTAAAGTTATAAAACTCTGATAAAATGTTGAGTACTTTTTAAAAAGTTATTCAATGTTTCCTATAACACTGACTGAAATTCAGATTTTTCTATTCTGACTAAAAACTTTTATTTCTACTTCTAACATGTACACCTGAAATGAAATTTAGTTTAACTTTTTATTTCTTGAAAAATGTCTTTTTAGGCAGTTATTAAAGATGAATGGGTTAGATGCTGACAAGCAATGAGTTTGTACAAAGATAACCAAAGCTTATGTCAGTTACTTCATTAGTGATTCATCTTTAAATGGTTCAGTAAATTTAATGTGCATTTTAATGACTTTTAATTCAAGTATTAATCTTATTGGTTACCGACTTCTCATCATGGTTTATTCATCACTAGACTACTCATCACCCTGACATCAAGTTATTTCATCACCTCAAAGAAAAAAATTACATTTATTCATATAATGTTATTTAAGTTTTTATGCTTATATTATGTTAAATTTTAGCCTCTTTGGCAATTTTGGGGTTATTTTTACGAGAGATTATTAAAATCTATAATGAATATCGTCCACTTTTTCAAACTTTTTAACAAACAATAAAAAAAAAACATTTATTCAAATTTATTTTCTATTTTTTTAATTAAAAATCTAAGCAAACTTCTCCAAATAGTTTCATTTTATTTTAACTTAATGTAAACAAACATTACCTAACTTAAAATAAAAAACAAAAAAATTAAGAATCTAAAAAAAAAAAAGCACTTTTTAAAAATAATTATTTTACGGCATGTTTTCTCTCATCACGTTATTATGAAAACATTATTGCTATTCGAGAAGTTAACAGTTTTAAATAAGCAGAACTTTTTAAAAAAATAAACAATATAAAACTTTTTTTATTATTTCAACAAGAACATAGTAATTTAAAAAGAAATTAAACAAGGAAACAATTTTGTTTAAAAAAAAGAAAATAATTTAAAATGTTTTCTTTAACTTAAACAACAACACGTTATTATTCTTTTAAAAATTAATTAAAATTAAAAATTAATTGTTGCTGTGATGAAATGTCAAGTGATGAGAAGTCGAAGTGATGAAAATGCTCGCAGTGATGAGTTGTTGACGTGATGAAAAGTTTGGTGATGGATACACCGTGATGAGAAGACCGTACACCATATATTATATACATATATATACCACCTATTACAGTTTTCTTTAATGTAGAAGTGTTTTCCTTAATTATAAAATGAAAATTTTGATCTTTAATATAAGCTTTCAAAATCATTCTTTATTCCGTGTGGAAATAAAGCACGAAAATTTGTATGATTTTATAATTACTAATAAGTAAAGAATTAAAAGAATAGTCAAATAATAAAATAGTAAAGTCTATGACAAGAATAATCTTTAATAGTCCTACTTATTAGTAAATAATTAAAAGAAATGGTAAAATCGCAAAATAGTCAAATCTATGACAAGAATAATCTTTAATAAAAGCATATTATCACACCCCTACTAAAAAGTAAAGAATTAAAAGAAATGGTAAAATCACAAAAATAGTCAAATCTATGTCAAGAATCTTTAATAAAAGCATATTATCACACCCCTACTAATAAGTAAAGAATTAAAAGAAATGATAAAATCACCAAATAGTCAAGTCTGTGATAAGAATAATCTTTAATAAAAGCATATAATCATAGCCCTACTAATAAGTAAAGAATTAAAAGAAATGGTAAAATCACAAAAATAGTCAAGTCTGTAACAAGAATAATCTTTAATAAAAACACATTATCACAGCCCTACTAATAAGTAAAGAATTAAAAGAAATGATAAAATCACCAAATAGTCAAGTCTGTGATAAGAATAATCTTTAA
>JAUZSX010349096.1:0-10203 GCA_034780655.1 Idiosepius hallami
TATATATACGCCTACTAATTAAGCTCGGGGCAGTTGACATAGCCCAGTGGGTAGGCAGTCGGAGTTTAGAATCGTAGTACCATAGTTCAATTCCAAGTTTTTCCGTCTACGCAATGATATGCCTAGCTATTTTGCGGCCCGACGCAGAATGCGCCTAGCGGCCCCTTTATAATTATTATCATTAATAATAATAAAAAGAAAAATGATAAGAATAATAATACTAATAATACTTATAATAATATAATTATTAATAATAATATTCCATTATAATAAATATTATTGTTATCAATAATATAGCTGTTATTGTTATTGTTAGATCTAACACCCATCCCCAGCTACCCACGTACCCAGTAACCGGTGGTTTTGTGCTGGTGTCAAAGTGACAACAAGTCATCTCTGCACCATTTCAGTCAAGGACTGTCCGGTGCAACACCTTCTCGGGTTCTCACCCTGCTGCTTTCACCTCTCACTGCTGCCGTTAGCAAACTTATAATTATTATTATTATCATCACTATTGATACTATTATTATTATTATTATTATTATTGCTGATCTCACACCAATCATCAGGTACTATCGCACCCAGCAACCAGTAGTTTTATGCTAGAGTCAAAGTGACAACAAGTCTCGCCTGGTTTCCAGCAGGCCCCGCACCTTTTCAATCAGGGACTGTACGGTGCATCACCTCCTGGGGTTTTCACCCCGTCACGTTCATTAAGCGCACCTGCCAATGTCTGGCGGTGGTTCCTGAAGGCAGAGTGAGTATAAGTCTCCTCTGGTACTCCAGCATATCTGGACACCTCGTAGCCAGTGGCTACAAACCCTTTTTATGATTCTTGGTTATTATTATTATTATTATTATTATTATTATTATTAATATTGTTATTATTATTATTATTATTATTATTATTATTATTATTATAATTATTATATTTGTTGTTATTATTTTCATTATTATTAATTTTATTATTATTAATATCATTATTATTAATTTTATTGTTAGTACTATTATTATTATCATTATCATTATTATTATTAATTTTAATATTATTATTATTATTATTATTATTATTACTATCCATTTAATTATTTATTTTTTATTTTCTAATACCAAATGTTTTTCTTTTATTTTTTGCTCTCATTCTTCACCCGATAACGGATTCTCCCATAAAAACTTTAGCACTAAATGGGGAATCATAATTCTTGGGCTTTTGTGTAAAGACATAATAAACAAGTTGGCTTTCCATACTTCTCTTTTGCTAATCATTCAAACAACCAACACAAACAGCCAGAATGAATCGCTCTTAATAATCTAGTCTTTGTAAACCATCATGTAATAATCTGCCTCTGTCTCTCTCTTTCTCACTCTCTCTATCACACGCATTATACCCTTTTCTCTCCATTTCATCACTCTCTCTTTCCCACTCTCTCTATCACACCCATTATACCTTTTTCTTTCCATTTGGTCTCTTTAACTCTCTCTATCAATCTCATTCAATCTCTCTTTCTCTCATTTCGTCCCTCTCTGTTTCCCACTCTCTCTACCACTTCCATTTTATCTCTCTTTCTCACATTCCATCCCTCTATCTTTCCCACTCTCTCTATCACTTCCATTTTATCTCTCTTTCTCACATTCCATCCCTCTTTCTTTCCCACTCTCTCTATCACTTCCATTCTATCTCTCTTTCTCTCATTCCATCCATCTATCTTTCTTACTCTCTCTATCACTCCCATTCTATCTCTCTTTCTCCTTGTCTTCTTCTCGTTTTTTTCTTTCGTTTTCTCTCTCATATCTCTCTACTTCTCTTTAGTCTTTCACTTCCTTTCTCTCTCCAATCAAACTATTGACTCTCTATCTCTTCCGTTTATTTCTCTCTCTCTCTCTCCTTTCTCTTCTCTTTTCATTTTCTTTCTTTTCACTTCTCATCTTTCTTTTATCTCTATTCCTCTCTTATATATCTCTCTCTTTCCCATAAAAAATTCCAAACCTTCTCTCTCTCTCTCTCTCTCTCTCTCTTTTTATCTTTCTAATATATCTCTATTTCTCACTTTCTCCCTCTCCATATTTCTCCCAGTCGGGCTCTGGAATCATATTCCGCGAGTTCAAATCCCAGTCAAAACCATTACTTTCACTTTAGCTGCCTCGGGTAGATGGGGCTCGTTAACTTGGGAGAGCAGCTCATCTAGGTGAAGGGTAACACCGAATGTAAAAAGCCCGGATAAGAGTACGTAAAAATAGCCTTGCGCCAAACATGGGTTGGTGCTCATCAAGTAAATATAATATCAGATCATACCTACTAGTTAAAAAGGCAAACAATGTTTCGATTAGCTAATGTTCAATCATTTTATGTTCCTGTCAATGGTGTTAGGTTCCAGTTGCTTTGAGTAGAAGAGTCTAATTGACTCAGTGAGAATTAAGGACAACATTGATTTTAATTGCCATTTCAGAATCGCATTTAGTCGGACATGCCAGTTGAGCAGTTTCATAGAACTAGATTTATTGCATGACAAAAATTTGATACGAATAATTAACAAAAGTACTTTAGTTCCTGATGTGTAAATGCCTCACAGAAACTGCCAACGGCCTACGGCAATGATGGATTTATCCACCTTTACCTCAAAGTCGACTAAACGAAAGAAAAGGAGTTATGAACAACATTGCAAATAACATTTTACATGAGTTGTACTCCTTTGCTGCAAATGTAGTTCCAACATTTTGAAGTTGTTATGGGGCTCATGTAGAAGGCCATACGGAATAAGGTGTAAAGTAGATCGCTCAGGTTAGTGATAATGTATCCTGCTGAGAGTGATGGAATATCTCCAGTAGATCTTCTCCGTAACAGTCTGTACAGCTGCTTACATTAAGATCGGATGAGTCCACTATTAGATGAGACCAGGCCTCACAACAGAGGTTGAAGAGAAGGTAAACTTATGTAGTGCAGCGGCCTTCTCTTCAATTTATGCCACCGAATCTTCATGTCTGGATGATTTGTACTCATCAAAGGCAGAAGTGCTCCAAGCAAATCAGATATAGAAATATAATAAGATATCTATAAGATAGAAAACAACAGCAAGAATTTTCTTAAACTTAAATCATTTATTTTTTTCTAATTTTTCATTCAACCAACTAAACTTACCATATATGAAAGGTTATTTGATGCGACCATCCTAAATTCAGTATTAACCTAATGCCCACTGATTCCTAAGGAGAGAGATCAACTATTGACAGGATTTTCCCAATTTATGATTGTTCTTGACATTAATTGACCTACAAAGTTTGATCAGCGTAAAACAAAACAAAGAAAAACTCTCTCTTTATCATTGATTGATATTAGCTTTATGAAAACCTGTAGCAAATATTACTGCAAAAGTTTTTAAAGATGATAAATACCGAAAGAATGACAATAAGCATTGAATCTAATCTCTTCCTTCTTCGGCGGTCACTCGTGTTCGAGTATGACTGTCCTCCGTTTTAGTGCCTGTGGACCCTTTCGAGAAGACGCCTCTGCGTGATGTCTTTTAACGTTGGGAGACTGATGCACCTGCAGTCACCACACGGACCCTTGGCAGAGGAGGACCTGGTTCCAGTGGCATGGAGAGAACCATGACGACTAGAGGCTATCCTCTGTTGCAGCCTTCGTCCGCCTTCAGTGCCGTTGTGTCATTGTAGACATCGTCTGCCACATCCGCCGTTGAGGTCTTACACTATTTAGCTCCTAACTGGAGGGAACATTAGGCTTCATACCTTTCCAAAGGGTATTAGTCAACATGTGAACGTAGACAGAACAACCTGGATTCGAACCCGCGTAGTACGGTTCCGAAGTCCGATTGTCTATCCACTGAGCCACGCCGACCGCCTATATGTGGATTATGCAAATAATGATAATGGCAAAGAAATGCCGGCAACATTTCCAATTAAGTTGAAGTCCTACAAGGACAGAATTGTTCCTACTAAAACAAGGGAGTATTTGCTTTCCAGAATTTTCTACATTGTAACGATTATTTTCTATAATCTTTAACCAGCTATCCAAAAGGCGGTCCATATTTTCACTTGTAGACAGAGGCGTAGCTAGGGGGTGCGCCGGGGTACATATGTCCCCGGGCGCCAAGGTGCAGGGGCGCCAAAATAAGGCTTACAAAACACAACAAGGGTAAAAAACCGGTCACAAGCAAGATCGCAGCAGCGGCTGTTGTAGACATCATCTTATACGCTTGGCCAATGACTACTCTAGACATTAACACATACAAATTGTATAATATTGCTTCTTCTTTAAAAATAATGGTCCATTGCAATGTGAACCGGTTTTTGCATATACAATAAGGTATACAATGTTATTGTAAAAGAAAATGCGATTGAACACGGAGGAGGGGGTGCCAATTTTATAGTTTGCCCCTGGGCGCAAAATACCCTGGCTACGCCTCTGCTCGTAGAGCAACCTGTCACTCACAACTCTGTTACTACTCTGAAATAGACGATCTAATCTTCTTACTTGGATGACTTCGATTGCATTGGCTTCGTAATATTTCAATAGGTACCTATGGATATTGATCGGTTCTGTTTTTTTTGTACATGGAGGAATTCTATGACTCATCTATGCTTCTAACACACGTCCCTGGCAGAAATTATTTTCTTTGAGTCTTACATCGTCAATTACTGCATCGGAGAGATAAAACTTTCAGAACGTAAATGTTTACTTGCCATAAAGATGTAATTTGCGATCCCTCCTGATTATTCAAGGGGAATGAAGAATAGGAGGCATTACTTTTTAAAATGTACTTTTAATCATGAATAACTCATTTTTGTAATTTTCAGATTTTACTTGCAATTTAATCGGAGCAAAGGTAGACAATCTGTGACTTTTGGAAATTCATTTTTAATAGATTTTATGTTCTGATATTAGTTTCTGTCATGGCTAACTCATTTCCATATTTTGCAGATTGAATTTAGAAAATTAGGCTACAAGCAGTGAAAATAAGTTCAGTCTTGTATCATTTAAATCAGGTTAAACGCCAAATGAGATCTTTATACTTTTGATGTCTTGTGTCAGCCAGTCTTGTGTCAAGAAACTTTTATAATAGAGCTGTGGTTCCCAACTAATGATTAGGGCTGTGATAATATTATTTTTAAAATATGCTTTATATTCTCTTAATATGCTGGAAATAATCTTTAAGCATATGCTTAAGAATATGCTTTTTTCTAGGGAATATTGTTTTTAAAAAGAATATGCTTTTATTTCTCAGGAATATTCTTTTTTTAAAGAATATGTTTTCTGTGAAAAGCATATTCTTTTTATTCATTTTATTTTTTTCAGAATATGCTTTTAACAAAATGCATTTTTATAAAAGTTAAAAGTATATTCTTTTTTGAAAAAAAATATGCTTTTTCTTAAGGGAATATTCTTTTTTTAAAAAGAATATGCTTTTTGTTAAAAGAATATTCTGTATACAAAGAATCTGCTTACATAAAAAGAATATTCTTGTCACAGCCCTACTTATCACTATGGAAAACAGATTGAAAATATAAGCACTAGTCTTTGGGACCTTCAGGCCTTTAAAAGATAATCTTTGTGTTTATTTCCCCATCCTTACCCACAACAACACCAACCTGTTTGATAAACTATGGACGGAGATCTAAATAAGGATTTGGAATGTCAGAGTTGTAAAAAGCAGCCATAGATTATCAGGAAAAGAAAAGTAGTTGGAATTGAAGATTAAATTTACGTGTAAGTTGGTTCATCACTTACTTTTAGAATGTCAGTCTTTTTTAGGCTATTTAATGCAGGATTAAGTTTGTTTAATATAGGTTTTTAAGTCTTAAGTTTTTCAAATGTAGAAAATCTGGTTTAGTTGATTTGTTTGTTTTTAGTTCATTTTAATGCAAAGAACAATTATTTTTTGGTGAACATTCTTTTGGTCTACACTGTTATTTAAATAACAAAATATGCACTATTTAATCCATAGCCGGAACGAATAGGGGAATTGTTTTGGTCAAAACATTTTTCATAGGGAAATAAATTCATAGGAAATATCTAGCAATATACCAATATTTCATCACCTAATATTTATTCACTCAACTTTTAGTAACAAACATGCAACCATTAGACATTTCATCACTTAATAATCATTAGACATTTAATCATGCCTTCACGAATAAAAAGTGATAATCTGAAAAGATAAACATTAAGTGTTTATCTGACAAATATGCAATACATTTATAGAGTTTTATGAACAAAAGTTTTATTTACTTATTAAAACATTGTTTCATAAATAGAATCAATTCTTTTTTTTAATTTATTAGATTTTTTCATTGTTTGTTTTGTTTCATTGTTTTTTGTATTTAACGGCATATCAACATTTATGGAGCATTTAAATGCTTAGAACAATTATTATTTTTTGATGAATATAATTTTATACACACATTGTTTTTTGAATAACACAAGTTGCAGTTTTTTAATCCATAGCTGGAGGGAAGATAGGCATTCATACCTTTGCCAAAGGTATTAGTTGGCAGGTCACATTAGAGGGGACGACTTGGATTCGAACTTGTGTGCTATGATTCTGAAGTCTGAATGCGTATCCACTGGGCCACCTAAACTGCCCCTTTTTCCATTATATTTACAGTTTGAAATTAAAAGTGGTTAAAAAATTTGGTTATGTTTATCTGAATAGAGATACGTGTGATACAATGTGATTAATTAGGGTAGTGTTAATAGGTTTATGTGATTGAATGTCTTGTGGTTAAATATCCACGATTTAAAGTTGCGTGATGAAGTGTGGCTTATCCAAACCCAGCAAAAAGAGTGTCAAGAATTTCTTTTTCTCTAAAGATATTACAAGAGGCATTGATTTCTAGCACTAATACTGCAACTCACTCCAACCAAAGAGAAAACAAAGCTTTCCAATTTCCTCTAAAATATAATATTTCAGTTAACCTGCCATTATTATTAGGCAATAATTATTGAATTTCCCACAGTATGCTACTTCTCATTATTAATTCAATATTTTTTTCTAAAAAATATTAATTATTGTTCGATAAACATTCACTCATTCATGTACAAAATGGATATATTCAGAAATCATTAAATACCAGAAATTTAAGACAAGCAGAAAATTGGATTCTAATGATATTTTAAACAATCAACTGGAAGTTAAACATTACGCTTTCATCTTAAACTCTCATTAGAACTTGGAGAATGATTAGGAGAAAAAAAGAAAAACATCTTTGTCATAGACTTATAAGACCAAGATGGGCATCAAGAGAGGTCTCCAGACCTTGCTGCCTGAGACTTTTGGCTATTCTCTAAGCTTGTAATGAGACAATTTTTAAAGAAGTAGGTCTAGGAAAAATATGAAAGGTACAAAAACTATCAAGTGTTTCACATTTAACATAAAAGCTCCCACTGGTGTTCAAGTATTGGATATATGTTGACTTGTCCCATATCTTTGTTGATATGAAAAGTGACTTGGTGAAACTCACTGTGGATGTTGTTTTGGAGGGTCATGGCTTTGCAGCAGCTACACAAACACACACACACCCACACTTGGCACATATCACTTTCACCATGGCTCAGGTTGCATAGGGCGGCCAGGTTCTTCATTCACCAAGACCTGCCTTGCTGCCTGACCGACAGGCATTCCTTCCAAGTGGTTTAACCACGCCCATCAGACACTCACCTGAATATTTCCACATCAGAGTGCAAATAAATAATACAATTTAGATTTTTATGCAAGGTTGATATGATCTAAAAATAAGAAAATCTATAACTTATCTTCAATGTATTTAAAATTTGAAAGAATTAGAAAAGTTTCTTTTTTTTTTTTCTGTAACGGGGGGCAAATAAAGATATATCAAATATCTTAAATACATTTTGTAGAGTCTGTTTAGTCATGGGGAAAAAGAGAGAGAAAAAGACTTTATTATAAATTCCTTCTAAAGTGAAGAGTCTTAAGATGTTTTTCTTATTTTATATAAAACCTTGATAGAGTAAAATCTAAATAGAAATAGATTCAAAAATATCTTGAGGCTTTTTATTCTTTTTTTCATCACCAGAATTAAATTCATTTAGAGCAATTTCTCTTAAGGCTTTTTTTGCCTAAGAAAAAAAAATAGACATTAAATGTCTTTTGGGAAGTTTTGGGGAAATTTTTTCCAAGCGGAAAAAAACAACATTAATTTTCAAATATAAAGTTTTCATGAAAACAAAGACAAAAGTCAAAATAATAAAGTTAATTCCTAAATGTTGTTTTTATTCACCAGAGTTTTTTTAATAACACTATGCACTATTTAATCCGTAGCTGGAGGAAATGTGGGGGTTCATACATTTTCCAAGGATATTAGTCCAATTAAGAATACAAACTGAGCGGCTAGGATTCAAACTTGCGTATTATGATTCCAAAGTCTGACTGCCTATCCACTGTCTTAAGAGGACTTTCCCTACATGAATTAAATTATGGAGAAGTTCCCAGAGGACAGTTAAATATGGAATCACAATTAGAAGATTAAAGGTTTTGATATGGAAAATAAACATAATCTTGAGATTTGGATTTTCTTTATGAATCAGAAACGCATATGTTAAATG
Organism: Idiosepius hallami; assembly: GCA_034780655.1. Lineage (NCBI taxonomy): Eukaryota > Metazoa > Mollusca > Cephalopoda > Idiosepiidae > Idiosepius > Idiosepius hallami. The sequence goes on from JAUZSX010349096.1 coordinate 8,579, forward strand.
AAAGAAAAAAAAAAAGAATAAAAATATCAAGTTTTGGGTATTAAAATTTGTTGTTTTATCTTTTATAAAATAAAATCTTGTATGTTGTCAATCCTGAGACTAGAAGATAGAAGGTACAAAAAGATTAAAAGGTACAATAGAGGAATAAAGATAACTTAATGCGAATTCAAGGGTTGCTGTGATAAATATCAAGATTCACTTATGCATTACCTCATCAATTTCTTCCTTGTGTCTATAGAAAAATAATGTTAGAGCACAGAAAATGCACATATACCCTCATTTACAAAACTACAGTGTGTTGACTGTCTTGGGGTGAATATTCACCTATTACCTTCTTTTTATGGCTATGGTTAGAACTGCCTTCAAAAGTTGTTTGATAAAGTAAATAATTATATTTGGCCAGTTGTGAGTCATATTTTAAAAAAGCTTTAAGTGTTTAAAGTATATGTTGTAGCGAAGGGTTTTAGAGTATCTAAAAAAAATTTGGCAAGGTAGGAGAATTCAATGTTAAAAGGTAGCCGACCTACAAGGGTTTACTATACTTGCAGCATTGGGAATTAGTTATCAATTTAAACTTTTTGTAAGGAATAAAAATATAAAGTGCCAGCTTTTTTGTTTGTTAATATTATTTCAAAAGCAAATGTTTAGGACCTGTTCACAAAAAAAATTATGAGTTGTGCAATGTGACCAAGCTATTCTTCTAGTTTTGACATAGTTGGCATACTCATAAATAAAAGTAATATTTTTATGTCACTTGTCTGAGTTTCTTAATAGAAATGTTTTAATATGTTACAAACTATGCATGACTTGTTGTTTGAAATATTACTCAATCTTAAAAAATCGCAAAAAATAAATAAAAGAATCAAGGACAAAAATTATTGTTTCAAAGCCATTTTGATTTATTGATCCTAAGAAAAACGAAAAGGAATTTAATCCAGAATAGTAACAGATCCAAATGAATATCCCAGCAGCAGGAGTTACAATGATAGTAATAGTAATTCAATTTATGTCAGCAGCAACATTAACAGCAAATGTAATTCAATTTTTAGCAAAGTAAAGTCAGGTCTCCGTAGTCAAAATTTGTTTTAGTAAATTATAATTGGTTTCATTTAATAAGGTTAATTTTGTCCTCTCTGTTCTATGCTTAGATGATCTTCGTACTTCCTCAGTATATAATGGATCGGTCTAATGCCCGTTATCATACCCCATAACTATTAGAACAAAAATAAAAAAGACAGCTAATTATGAAAAATATTTCTAGTTAAACATATGGACTGAAATAATACTCCTCAGAAATAACAAGAGTAGCTTAACCCACAAGATCAATCTATTTTGTCTACAGTAGAAATAAATGCTATTTTTAATAAAAATTGTTTTTTCATAATTTTAACTTTTATTTTGTTTCATTCATAACTATTAAAAATACTAAAATTGGATTAAAAGCAATAATTCTTTTTGTGCTGAGAGCTTTAAGGATAAAAACATATGTCTGAGTCATTGTTAAGAGAGAGAAAGAGAGAGGTGAGAGAGAGAAAGAGAAAAAGAGAAAGAGAAAAAGAGAGAGAGAAAAAGAGAGAGAGAAAAAGAGAGAGAGAAAAAGAGAGAGAGAAAAAGAGAGAGAGAAA
>JAUZSX010349117.1:0-10201 GCA_034780655.1 Idiosepius hallami
TAATTTTTTAACACACAGATAACTGCATAACAAGTTTTCTATTCCATTGAGTCAATATAAAAGATAATAATATATATATATCAATATTATTATGAAATGAAGGAGCAATAGATATCATATCAATTTAATTACCTGTATTTAACTGACCTTGAATAACCCACAGGGGTTTATAGGTCAGAAAAAATCACCTGTTTACTATTCCTGGCTTTAAACGAACTTGTGGTAAGTGTCTTAAAATCATAGTTAACACTTTATTGAAATTAAGTTCTTTTATAAAGTCCTTTTAGCTGCTAAGCATCATAAGATTTCAATACTAATTGAATTGTTCTGATGAGCAACTTGTGAAAAACAATTATGCATTCTGTTTGTGTTATACACAAAATCAAATAAATTTTTCAATTGTTTGAACTTCTATCCTCATCTTTTTATTTTTTGTTATATTCAGAACAATTTGACAGATGTACCAGCGTTCATCAGATTTTACTCAAACTCAGAAACCTTCGTGTTCAAATAATCTGGATAATAATTCAAAATTTTTGTGTTGATCATATTACTCATATTTTTCTGATTTGTTGTCATTTTCCTTACATAATTCAAATTCGAATTGTTTTTTCCTAAATTCAAAGTTGTATTGTTTTGTTCATCAGTAATTGAGTGTTATTAAATTTCCATGCTGACAATCAGATTTTTTAAAAAATGTATTTGCATATCAGATCACCTTTTTTTTTTTTAAAGTTCTAATCCTGTTCAGTTGATCAGAATGTGATTGCTAACACTTCACGTGTATTGTTTAATTGAGCATTAGACAAATCACATGCGTCACATAACTGCAAGATTGCATAATACACACTTTATTCAACAAGCAATTTCATTTTCTCTTGTATTGTTGTTGTGGGGGAAACACATCACAGAATGAACTCTTCCAACCACTATAAATGTGATCTCTCTCACCTAGAGAAAGAGAGAGGATTTTAGCATAGCAGCCTGAAGCCACTATGCTGCCAGGACATATGCCCCTATTTATGTACCTTTTGTTAATATATTTGTTAATCCTTAATACTGTCGTCTTGTTTCTTATATTTAATAACTACACTGTATATACCACAAGATCACACTTGACCACAACAAGTGGCAACCACAACAACTGTTTAGAATATTATGATTGTTTTTATTCTCCTTATAACTATTTATAAAACATTTTTTTAAATCTATATACAGGCCTGTTTGACTGTTTACAAGTTGTCATATAATAAGACCAGTTTGTCCTTATTTAAAAAAGAACAAACTTAAATGAGTTTTTTTTATTAGAAATACCTACCCGCTTGTTACTGGAAAATAACTTGAAAAATGATGAACTGGTTGAATCAAATATCAATTAGAAACACATGATATTTTCATCTAAACAAAGGGCGTCAAACTCAAATACAAAGTGGGCTAAAATTGTTAGTTGAACAGAGCTGTGGGCCAATTTATAATAAATGAATCTCTTAATATGTATGCAAACAAATTTTGATTTAAAAATAAATATTCAATAAGCAAGGCTTATATAACTTAAAAGTACAGGCATGCAAAATTGACTTGATAAAAATAATAATTAAACATATCAATGGCATATTAAATAAAATTCCAATAAAAATTGAAACCCTCATTTCTGAAATAAATATCAAAATTATCTTTCCTAAAAATGATATTGCCTGCGGGCCAAATTTGGACATTGTACTAGACTTTGACACTTCTGATCTAAACAATGTTTTATTTAATGTGCTTTCCAGCTTTGTTCAGGTATTAAATCACCATCCAAAGAACCAGGTATCAAATTGGAAGAGTTTTGGAAATTATTTGGTGTTTTTAAAAATTATTCATCATTTGTAGATTTGTGATCTTCCAAAATACATTTTTTGTCATTTTCTTCACAATTTATGATAATTCAATTTCATTTCAATTTGGAACACTGGTTTATTTCATTAATGGATCTTTGTAGAATTGTTTAGTAGATTTTCATTATATTATATGATTTTTTTTCTGCCTTTATTAATTTGAATTAATTGGAAAAGTAATGAAAAATTTAGGAAAAAGTAGAAGTTAAATTGTAAATCTATTTAAACGTATAGCTTTTGAAAGTTTACTTTTAAGAATGACTAGTTTGGTTTATTATAGTTCTAAAATGAATTTTTAAGTTTACACATTTTCCTTATCATCATAGTAATTAGTCCTTAAAGTAAAATGTAGGAAAATATTTTAAACACTCTTTCAACTCATGAAAAATTTCAGTTGGGCAGGGTTTATAATAACAGAGAGCTATTGCAATGGAAGATGTAACTCAATAAAACATAACTGTCATCCATCTTTCTCTGCTACATCTTTTATCTTTGTTCCTTTATCTGTCATGGTTACTTGCCTGACACCTTGATAGATGAATCTGAAATATTTAAGGAAATAACTATTAGAAATCATTATGTAAAATGCATTAGTTAATGTTTGATAATGGCATATTTATCTTTATGGTCATTTAATACTGGAAACAATCGATTTTGGAAAGTGTATATTTTGTTAAATGAAACAGTAGTTTTTCCTTTTAAATCATTGCTGGGCAATATAGAAAGTGATCTATACCTTTTCCAAAGGTATTTGGACCAAACTGGATGTCACAGTTTTAGATTTGACCAAATGTTTTTCAATTCCAAAATTTGAGCATTTATTGCTCTGCATACAGACTTACCTTCTGAATGAAGAATGAGAAGTTTAAATTCTATCTCTTCTTATAGTGTCTTATCTTACTGCCAAACAGCTAATTACCTAGCCATCTTGCGCTTCTACTTCAATTTTGCAAGCTGGTATTTGAACACTTGCCACATAAAGTCTACAAAAACAAATTATAGATTTTCTAATCTCTTACAGATTAAAAAAAATGAATAAATAAATACGATAAATAAAAAAACGATAAATAAAAAAATAAAAAATAAAAAAAAAGGATTAGACATTGGAGTAAATTGAAAAAAATATTTTATTGTTTACCATGTCAAAATGTAATCATATTAGCATAATCTACTTTTCATTGTTAATAAATTTAGCAGATCACTGTATTCATATTTCAGGTCAACATTGCCCAGAACAAATTGCTGATTATCATTCAATTAAAAGATTTAAAAGTAATAACAATAAAAAAGAAATTGGAATGTTTTTTGTCTTTTGAGCTCTGGCAAATCAAAACTTTAAGCTGGCTTATAAAAACAATAAAACTATTGTTTTTTGATGACTACCAAAACCTTATCTTTTAGCATAAGAAATATGTATTTGTTTTATGTAAAAATTTCCATTTTCTTTAACCCTTTAAACCCTAAAGTACTGATATATCGGCCCTGGCAACTTAAGGTAAAAGAAGACACACACTCAAAGATATTTTAACCTCCACCTTTGGAACCTGACTTAGCAATATTACCAAGTAGTCACTCAGAGCCGTTCTATTAAAGAACCGTATTAGGGTCGAAATTTCTGAATGTCTTTTTTGCCTTTAGTTTCCAAGGCCGATATATCGGCCCTTTAGGGTCAAAACAGTTAAATATTCTTGAGTTATTTATTCTAATTTTTAAATTTTTTTAGTTAACTTATCTAACTCTCTGTCTGAAAATAGTGGACCAACAGTAATGATAATTCTTTTTCTAATAATTTCTTAGAATAGTTATAGAATTTCTTAGTTTCTTTGTTTAATGATCAGTCATAACCCATGTAAAATTATCTTATGATGAATTTTTCCCTTCATGGAAATTATATAAAAACATTACATAGAAACAAATGTTTATTTTTTTTATGATCAAGTTTTAAACTGTATAATTTAGAGAAAATAATGAGGAATTTAATGACACATCTCTGCTTATGATGCACATTTATGGTAAGGGTTGCAATGTGAATATCCCAACAAATAGGTGAAACATTTTGGTCATGAAAGTTCAATCATTATAACAATACAATTTGCAATTTGCTCCGATGCATTTAGATGAAATGGAGTAAATAGGAGGCATTATTTTGAAACATCTCTTACACACACACACACACACACACATATATTTATATATACACAAACACACACATATTTTTGGAATAAAAATGTTTTTAATGAAAGTATTTGTTTATTATATAATTTTTGTTTGATATTTCAGACTGTCCTCTGACGTTCCTAAAAAACAACTGATTTTTAATAGATTTAATAGAAAAAGAACATCACAGGCAGCATATATCACGAGACATAACATGAGGCAGAACAAAATTGAATTTTAATATATTTTTACAATTTTAACCCTAGATTTCATAATATTTCAATGATATATATATATATATACACATACACAAAAACACATACCATGACTTATGACTTTTGATGTTTTTTCCACTGTGTAATTTTCTTAAAATGCAACTTAAAAACGGATCATATCCTTAATGGTAAAATGTTGATCTTTTGCTCAACTTCAGAATTCCCTTGTCTATATGTCTATATATCTATGTATTAGTATTAATGCTGCTGAATTATATGTTTGGTTGCATGTGATTCTCAAAAAAAAAGTTAGAATGAAAAAAGAACAAAGAAAATCGCATGTTTATTTCCATGCACATTTACTCATGGATATTTATGGATTTTTTTCTTTTTTACAGAAGTTTGAGAGACACACATTATGGCTACTCAGGCAATATGGAGGACACAAGTCATTTTGAATGCCTCTAGTTAAACATAGCATCACAGAATATGCCATGTCTGCCTGTCATGGCTTGTTTTGATGTTTGGAACTTGGCCAACTAAGTTAGCTGAACAAATAAAGAAAAGATTAAAATAAGAAAACTTTAAAATGGTTAATTTAGATTTAGAAGCAAAGCGTGATCTGAACTAAAGAGTCTGTTATATAAAGACACCAAACTATTTTTCTCTTCTCTAAGAAAATTAACTTTTGGATTGATGCTAGAATTATTTCAGTTTGTTTTATGTTTAACGGCATATTAACTTTTAAGGCCATTTTAATGCCGAGAACTATTACTTTAGATGAATGTTATTTTTATAAACACATAGTTTTTTCAATAACACAAGTTGCACTATTTAATCCATAGCTGGAGGGAATATGGGGATTCATACCTTTCCCAAAAGTATTAGTCGATATGTTAACGAAGACGGAACAACTTGGATTCGAACCCGTGTATTCGGTTCCAAAGTCTGATTGCCTATCCACTGGGCCACGTCGACTGCCTCTAGAATTATTTTAGATTGTTGCATATGGATTGGTCAAGTTGAAATTTAAACATTTTAGGTTATGATCAACTGAATCTGAACTACAGAGAAGATTTTTTTGTTTTTTGACCTATCAACCTCTATTGGTTATATAAGATAAAATATTTTTATTGGCATTTTTCTTGATTCATATCTTCTGATATATTTAGTGAAGATTTAATTAAAGTATCTATCACAATTGGTTGTCTCTAATGAATTAAAAGTTAACTGATGAGGAAAACAAATTAGTCAAGATATAGAATTTGCTTTTGTAATTTTTGACTGCTGTTTTTGTTTCACCACCAAAATGTGAAAGAGATGTTGCTACGTCTCTGAGGTATTTCTCAATACCATCACAAGCATCTATTAGACCTGCCTGCAGTAGGTTGAAACTAATTATTCTATTTTTCCATGACTTTTTAGCAAATTTCACAAATATATTCTTTAAAACAATCTTTAAATGACTTGTCTTTCATATTTAGCTTGATAAATTGCATGCTAAAAAAAAAAAATTATTGAAAACCTATTTTTATCTCAATATAAGTCAAGTTATGTAGCCTAAGTCTCAAAATCATTATACATGCTTGTTCTAAATTAGAAATTAATTTCTTTGTTTTGCATGTGCCTTGGGGTGGAGAGTTAGATTATTCTTATAGTGGTTTTGTTATAACTGTTGTGGGGGAAACACACCTTAGATTTAACTCTTCCAATCACTATAAATGTGATCTCTCTCGTCACCAAGAGAGAGAGGGTGGGATTTCAGCATAGCAGTCAGGAGCCGCAATGCTAAAAGGCTATATGCCACCATTTATGTATATATATTTGTTAACCCTTAATACTGTCATCTTGTTTCTTTTATTTATTAACTACACTGTATACAACACCACACTAGATCACAACAACTGGCGACCACTACAATTTAAAAAAAATCAGTTTATTATGAATAAATTAGTGTAATTATTTAGCCTGTTAAGACTACAATTTGACACAAGGTCTAACAAGTTGCCTTAATATTTCTTGAGATTTTCTATTTCTTGGTTTCCTTCTTCTAGATGCACTATTTGCCAAGACTCAAAGGTTGCTTGCGAAATGAGTGCTGACCTTTACTGTGATCAGTTATTCTTAAAAGTTATTGCCTGCTATCAATATGTGCTGTCAACATCAGTCACAAAGAAATTAAACTATCAGGTCATGAATGCTAAAATTCAGTCATCATAATAATGCATTTAACTATCCCTTATGATCCATTTTGGCCTATTAAAAAAATAGAATGTAATACATTTGTAGCTGGCCTTGTATTTATGAACTCTTACCCATATTTGTTGTAAGAATTGTTTTCTAATGCATTTTAAAGTAAAATAAATCGCAAATGCACTTTTATTGTAATAAGATTTTTCTATATATTTTCACAGTAACAATTGTTCGGAATTTATTTTTCTACTGGAAAAAATAATTTTCAGTCTTTTTTTTAAATGTTTTAATGAAAAATCTATTATGTTTACAGTAAAATCAATTCAATGCATTTCTATCGTTGAAATTAAATCTCATGAAATAATTGAAAATTATTGTGATTGAAAAAAAAAATCTTACTAATTTATTCAGAAGTTATGAATAAGTCTTTTTGTACTTTTGTTGATAGATTGCTATGATACAGTTCAATTGCATTCTGCAGAAATACAGACTAAGATATAAGTTTATTAGTTCACTAGAAAATAACAGATGGAAATAGACTTGTTAGCTTTAAAGATTATGTTGACTATGATGTTCTAAAGATTCAGTGTAAAAAGAAAATAACTCCAAAACTATAAAATGAACAAAATAAAGCAAACACAGGAGAAAACTCTGAAAGACAAAGGATATAAATAAAAACCAATTTGGGAAGAAAGATGGCATTGCAGTCCATCTAATGACCCAAGGAAGGTTATTTCTTAAAGGATAAATAGAAGAACATAAATCACTAAGAATAGTAAATTGAAAACAAAGATGGAAAAATATGTAGAGGAAGTCTATAGTATGCATATATTAATGTGAAAGTTTATGTATTTCTCACCTTTTAGGATAATTACAAAATGCCCTCAGCCATGCCAAATAATTAATATCCCTTAGTTTCTTTTAATCTATTATATATAGTAATTATTTAAGACATAACCTATAAGATATTTAAATTACATTAGGCCTTTATAAAGAAACATCTTACAGAATAACTGACCATCTCTACTAATTTCTAATTGTATTTATTTTCTGCTTTTATGTATGTCATCCAAGCAAAAGAATACCAAATTGGAATATCTGATCACAGAACAGTTTTCTTTTTTTTTGTCCAATGTGATTTATTTATAATATTTGTTTGTTACTGAAATAGATTTTATTTTTCTCTTTCACAATCCATTTTCCAATTCTAAGGCTGGAATCCTCAAACAAAAAATTAACTTTTAGAAACATTATCTCTTTTTTTTTTTTATCAAACCCCATAACCAAAGATTGTGGGAATTTGATGTGGATGGAATTATATACTAAGGAGATAAACATTAATAATAATAAATATTTTCAAAATACCAGTTTATTTCCAAGTGGCAGCATAATGGAGGCTAAAGCTAAAAATCTACACACTCATGCACATTTTTGGTTGATTTTCATGCTTATAAATCTAAAGAAAATAGCATGTAAAGTATTGTATGAAATAAATTCAAAAATTGGAAAGATCACTGGTTAATGTTGGGTATCTCCACCAGGAAGAAACAGAATAAAAAGTTGCTTTTATGATAACGCAGAGGATACTGCAAGTGACATTAAAAAGAGACTTGACAGTGTAATGATTACTTGTAATGATTTGGAATTTTTTTATAAATAAGATGTCATTAATACTAAAGACAAGTTCTCTTGAAGATTAAATTGAATTTTCTTTTACTTTGAAATTTGAATGCATCAAACAATGTAGGCCAGCAGATGAGATAAGTTATCAACTTCTATAGAAACATATAGAGAAATTATTTAAATTTTTGTTACTAAAAGCATATACTGATGCAATTCCTTGTACATATCCTCAGTGTTGAATCCTGGGATCACTGGGTGTTTCAGGTCTTTCAACAGACACCCTCTTCCAGGTTTTTTAAAATGTTATTATTTATATAACATTTTTAGGTACAAAAACCCATAAAAACCCTTATCCATTTTTTTTTCTCTTCTCAACACTAAAGCAATTGAACAATATTTAACAAAAGTGGTACAACAATACTTAAATAACTATTGTTTTTTTCTTTGTTTGATATAGTGTAACAACTAGGGCTTTGATAATATGCTTTTATTAAAGATTATTCTTGTTACTGACTTGACTGTTTTGCAATTTTACCATTTCTTTTAATTGTTTACTCAGAAGCTTTCTTGTCAAACTTTAGAGTCATGTTGAACTCTAAATGAAACACTTCATGGAAGGTGATAAAATTCTGTTAATTTATGATAACTCAACTGCAGGCTTAAGTAATTTAGAAGACTTAACATATATTACCACTAACAACCTGTTGTTAGATAAGGAATGCAAACAATATCCTGCCTATGTTGAATAAAGGGTTTTGTTTGCTGTCTCATTTAGGTTCCCAAGATTGACACAAAGGATTCTGATATCAGTTACACCTAAAGAAAATCTAAGTGTGTATTGTTTAAAACATTGTTTATATGATAATAAGGATGTGAACAAATGTATGAATTATACAACTAATGCTTCTTCTGAATAGAAAGCATAATGACATACAAGAAGATATACTCACTGAGGTGTTTATTTTCCGTGAAATTAGAGAAATAGATGCCATCCTTAAAACCCAACCCACAATTGTAACTGAAATTCAAAGGTTGAAAAAGAAAAAGAAGTAATTTTATGTATTTGTATTATACTAACATTTGATAATTGATATTTTTTGTGTTCGTTTTTATCCTTTTGGAAGGCGTAAGTCTATTTGGCCTAATGGGTAGACAGTTGACTTTGGAATCATAGTACCCAAGTTCAAATCCCAGTCGTTACATTTGCATTGATTATTGGACTAATACCATTGGGAGAGGTATGAATCCCTACATTTCCTCCAGCTATGAGTTAAATAGTGAACCTTGTGTTATAAAAAAAACAAAAAATAAACGTGTATATGCAATGATTGTTCTTAATATTAAATAACCTAAAAAGGTTGATATGCTGTAAAACTCAAACAAACAAACAATTATTCTCTTGGTGTATTTTTTGGGGGATTTGTGTTTGAGAGCTTGTATCTATTGTAAATATCTATTTTGAAAAAATGTACTTTTTCTAATTTTAATCTCACATTTATCTTTCTTTTAAATTTTATCTTATCATTATTGTTGTATACAGTCTCCTCTATGTATCAACCCCTTCCTTATTTCTAAAATAGCCCTCAAAGTAAAAATTTTGAAACAGCCAAACATGGACCAAATGTAGACCCACACAGATCTCCAGACACACAAACACATTAACAATACATATGCACAAAGAACAGAGGTATCTTCATAATCATGCAAAAACATATCACCAAACTCTTCCCCCCACACACACACACACATGCCAAATACCAACCCTAAAGACTACTTGATTCTTAACTGGCCCAAACTTCTTTCAAATCTCTATTCAACCATTGTTTGCAGAAAAAAAAACAGGATAATAAACATTTTTTTGTTCACAAAAATTCAAATATCTAAATTTCACCCCCCCCAAAAAAAAGAAATTTACTTGAAGATAGACATGCAGACCTGAAACATATGATTTGTTTGTTTGTTTGGTGTTTAATGGCATATCAACCTTTTTGGGTCATTTCAATGCCAAAAACTATTACTTTAGATGAATGTTATTTTTATAAACACAGTTTTTTCAATAACACAAGTTGCACTATTTAATCCATAGCTGGAGGGAATATGGGGATTCATACCTTTCCCAAGGGTATTAGTCAACAT
>JAUZSX010349138.1:0-10199 GCA_034780655.1 Idiosepius hallami
GGTTGTATTAAATCTACTAAGACGGTTGTATTAAATCTACTAAGACGGTTGTATTAAATCTACTAAGACGGTTGTATCAAATCTACTAAGACGGTTGTATTAAATCTACTAAGACAGTTGTATTAAATCTACTAAGACAGTTGTATTAAATCTACTAAGACAGTTGTATTAAATCTACTAAGACGATTGTATTAAATCTACTAAGACGGTTGTATTAAATCTACTAAGACAGTTGTATTAAATCTACTAAGACGGTTGTATTAAATCTACTAAGACAGTTGTATATCGTGATGACAGCCGGAACAAACGGGTTTTAATGGTTATCTGAATATGAATAGTGTGTATATATATATATATATATATATAATCGAGTGATTTGTACAAATTTTTACAAAAGAAAAAAATCTAAGAAGCTAAATTGATGCCCAAGAAGCACACAAGGGTGATTATTGATTATTAAATTATCACATTTTTTGCCTTATAAAGAACCTCATGGTTCATTTCATGCCAAATAGCTTTTATTCAATATTCATCAAAGAAAAGTTCCTCATGAGATTATACTTTATAAAATTTCACGTTTTAAAAAGATGTTTTTTTTTTCTTTATTTCATTCGCTTTTTTTGTAGTTTAGATTTTTGGAAAATACATATTGCGTGGCAGAAGAAAAAGAAAAAAAAACTTTTCATTTATAAAAGGAGATAAGGACTTAAAAAAAACCTGTTTGTATTTTTTTAGGAAAATAACATTTTCTCAAAAATATACTTAAAATGTTTTTTCTTCTTTTTTTATGCCTGGCTGTTAAAAAATAATGCAATGATTCACTTACAGTAACAAAGTATAAAAAATATGTTAAAAAAAAAAGATTTAAAAATAAGAACTCCATCATCGTTCTTGATTAACAATAATTAAAGAGACAACGACTTTAAAAGAAGATCGTGATAGATCACCTGCGATGTTTGTTGTGAAAACAGGAATTCTTGCTCAATTTTTTAAAATTGATTTATAAAGTGTGATTATAAAATACTCCACTCTCTGCTTGAATTTCATGACATTTTACATCGATTTGGACTGCATTTACTAAATATTTTTTTTTATTAAATTGATTACAAATAGTCACTTTTTTCTAGTATTATCACTAGCCTAATTGTAAGCGTGTCACTGAACGAAGGAGCCACTGATGAAACTTTTTTTGAGGGTGTGGTTACACAAATTTATATGTAGTAACAAATTAATTCTAAAATATGATTGATGTTAAAAAAATATAAAAGTCACTATCTTAAACTTATATATATATATATATATAATGATGGAAAATTAATTAGAAAACATTCTTGCAATCTTGTTCTTTGTTTTTTTTCTAATTATTTTTCTATCACATATCGTCGGAATTTATTCCCCATTTTTATATCATACATGTGTGTGTGTTAGTTTTTTTAATTTTTATTGTGCTATGCTTTGACGATAAAAGACAAAAGCGTGTGGGTTCAATCTGAACTGAAATCCTTGACTTTCAAATTGTACCTAAACCTCTCTCTCAGCTGAGTCAATGGTACCCATCGTTTATTTACTGTTGATTCTTTTTAAACCTGGGAATAGAAACTAGATATGTGTAAAAAAAAAACGGAAGTTGTTTTTTTTTTCTAAACTAGAAAAAGGGAAAACCGGATTGGACACTGCTGTCAGTTTCCAAACATGTGGATGGCAAATGAGAAACAGAACAAATAAAAATAAAATAAAAATCGTTTGCCAACGAAAAAAAAACTATGCTTTTTTTCTAGTGAAAGTAATATTTAAAAGGGAAAACAGAACAGAGAAATAAGCAGAATTGTCAGATTTTAGTAAAATTCTAATTGTCACTTTGTTGCATCAAATTTGGAAGAAAATCCTTAAGCATAAATGAAGGGTTATTTTCTGCATCAACCGGATGAGTTGGAAATTAGGAAATAACTTTTTCTTTTTTTTTAAATTATTTCTTTTTCCATTAGATATCAGCACTGAGTAAACATTCATCCCTTTAGACACTCTGATATAATACTAGATTAATCCTTTGGATTCTAAGAGGCTGATTTATCAGTCCTCACAACATAAAGCAAAATAAGACACACCATGATTTTAGTTTCAATATGTTCTTCTAAAATAACGACTGAGAGACTACTTGGCAATTTTGATAATTCGGGATTTAAAGGGTTAACGAGGATTATTTGTCAAAAAAGATTAGTAATAAATAAATTACATATAACATTATTTAAATATATTTAGAGATGTTTTAAAATAAGGGATCCTATAATATCAAAATACTGGCTTTGCTAATGATTTACATTTATTATAGCGACTACACACCTCTAAAAATGGGCAGCAAGGGTATAGCATTGATAAAAGCCTTGACATTGGAAACTTACTATGCTAGTTCAAATCCCAATCAAAACCATTGCATTCATCTTTAGTTGTAACAGGTAGATGGAGATCGTTAACTCGGGAGAGCAACTCATCTAGGTGAAGAGCAATACAGTCATATAGAGCACGTAAAAATGGCCTTATGCCTAATTTCGGTTGGGGTTCGACCAAGTAGATATATTATACCACTAAAAATCACATCGTCGTAGCTGAATGAGTCTACATCCTGCAGCTGTTTAGAAAATAAAAACTACAATAGTTATTTAAAAAAATATTGAATTATTATTCAATTGTTTATAGGCAAACCTCTTTAGAAAAAGAAACTACAATAGTTATATTTTTTAATGATTGAACCTTTAGACCCTTAAGAGCCGATATATCGGCCCTAAAGACACAAGGCAAAATAATACACACCAATATTTTAAACCTGGTAGGTTTCTCTAATATAATGGCTCTGAGTTTCAACTTGGTAATTTTGATAAGTTAGGGTCGAAAGGGTTAAAGCCATTAAAATTTGCTAATGTACGATATGACTTACATATGAACACTTAACATTCATCCCTTTAAACGCTGACTTAATTTATGTAAAAAAATTTGGTAATACTGAATTTTAACACCCATGTGTACCATATCTAGTGATAGTTCAAATTGCTTATGAAGACCCACGTTTGCGAAAATACACTAACCAACAATTCTTGTTCATCCATTAAGTTTATATTCTAACATTGTACAGAATGCTTAAAAAAGAATGTGCTTAATTCATTTTGCTATATTTTAAAATTTAAAAAAATACTAATACTGAGCAGATAGAAAGGTCTTTCAGCAATCCACTACTGAGGCACGTTTATATTAAGATAAGTTACAACCCTGAGATGCCATGAAATTGAAAAAAAAATGAAATTATAAACATCACTTATATCCAACCAGGTATAAATTGTTGTTTTGTTTTTGTTTTCTTTTGATATAGCGAAATATGGTTTTGGTTCATTTTTTTTATTTTTATCACCCTGTAAAATTTTTTGAGGGACAATGAAAAAATATCCACCTCTGAATTCGTTCCTTAAAGATTCATGTAACAGTATTGGAATGAAAAAAAAATGAATAAACATGAAAAATATAAAAAACAGTTTGTCAATTTTTGTTTGCTCATTGAACTGAACTAATTTAAGAATTTTCAATGGCAGTATTACTCTAAGTGATTACACAAAACGACGGGCGCGTCTAATCAGCTATGCAGTTCGTTCGCTTGAAAACATATCGACGTGGTCGAACATACTTCAATTTAATTTTCTTGCCTACTCTTAACTAACATGGATTGCGCTGAATAACAAGCCTATTTAAGTCTGATCACAAAGAATTAACTATCGATTCAGAGAGAGAGAGAGAGAAAGCCTGATTCTTTGTTCAGGTAAAACCAAAGTTAATTATATTAAAACACTCAGAATATTGGAATAATAATAAGTCGAGAAAGGTCGTCAAAGAAAACAATATTCAAATTAGTGCTTAAACGCTTGATTTGTTATCCGTGACTGTGAATACTAAATATTTTTTCTTGAATATCAAAAAAATAGAGGTTATTTATTAAAGCATTTCTTTTTCCTTTTCGTTTGATTTTCGTTTATTTTAATGACTAAAATCTGCTGATGATTGGCGCAATAAGAATATGCAATCTGATGGTTTGCCATTTCCCTATATTAGAATATTGTTCTGGCTTTACCAGTTTCTCTCTTTCTTAATTTGGTGTTAGCTCATTAATGCTCGATTATTTCTCTTTTACGCTTAGATTCAAGTCGTTCAAGCTTTACCGTTCGTTGGAGACTAACCTTGAAATAATAATTTACTACAAAGAATTTTTTATTAAACTGAATACACATCTTCTGCAATCTAATTCACAACTCCTTAGAGCTTAGAAGGCCGATATACCACCTCTGTGCACGTAAGGTAAAATATTACACGATATTTCAGCCCCAATAATGGTCCCCTAATGAGTGAATAGTTGGTCATTTTGTTAAGCCAGGATTCAAAAGATTAAAATACAGTAATTGTCTTTACTTAACTGCAAACAATTTCATTACGAATGGTAATGTCATTTGTTACAGAAAATAAGTCAATATGCAAAAATGATTTATAATAATAAAAACCCGAAAAAACATTTTGATCCAATTAAAACCTTTGAACCCTGACTTCTCAAAACTACCAAGTTATCACTCAGAGTTGTTATATGAGAGGAACATATCAAAGCCAAAATATTGGTATGTCTTTTCTGTATGTTGTCAGGGCCAATATATTGGCCTCCTAGGGTCTAAAAGATGTTTGTCGGTTGAAGTAAATTGAAGGTAAGATAATGTATTTTATTCAAGTTGATGAGGTAAATAGGAGTCTAAAAAGACAGCGAGCAACGCCGAGTTCTCTTTTTTTGTAGAAATCCGTTATATGAGATTTAAACTTTTGAACACCGATATCTCGAAAACTCCTTGATGGATCTTAATGAAACTATAGAGACTTATGTTGAAGGTCATAAGTTTTATTGTTTCAATTCGCTAAGATAAGTACTATTATGATGTGTGACAGATTTTATTAAATGTTCAATGTAAGCATTGCCTGTGACTCTGCACACATCGAGTCAGTATTTGAGCTCGTGTCAAACTCGCTTTAGCATGGCTTTGGTAACAGTTTCCAGCGCAGCTTGCAGCTATAATTCTCAGTTTCAGTTCTTCGATATTTGCTGGACAACGACGTACGAAGACTGGTCCTTTCATCTAATTCAAGAGGAAAAACTCACACTGAGAAATTAAACATATATGAAAATCTGTTATTGAACCAAATATTTGTACTTTTCTTTGTAAATTTAACTAATAAAAGACTTGACTTACAATACAAAGTATAATTAGTTTCATTAATATCCATCTTTTAGTTTCTGAGATGGCATTTAGAATTGAGTCATCAATTTTGGAACAGATTGTATTATGATTTTTTGGTAAATAAGTCGAAGACCAACGCGTTTTTGGCAGATAACAAGTAATTGAATTAACCTAAAGACGAAATAATATAAATTTAAACCATAGAAGGGCGGGGTATAAAAGTCTGAAATTGAGAGTTTTTTTGCAGACAGTTTCATAAAAATAAATTAAAAATAAATATTTTTTCCAATAAACATTTTTAAACGATAGAAGAAAGGATTATGAAAGTTTAGTTCCATGAAAATAAATATTGAGGAATTTTTGAAATTTTGATCACAAAACAGATTAACAGCTACAACTGGTGTGGTGGTTGTTTTGTTCACTCTCACCTTTGAACAAAAATCAAAAGGGTTACGGTTTAGGTATAGGGTTTGGCATAGGGTAATGTTGCTATTGCCGCAAAATATGAATAATTACTAAGTCTGCAGTTTTCCATTTTTTCAGATTACTTTTTCATTATTTTCGATGATGAATTAATTACCCATTTTCGTCGTTAAGCGAAAAACACTAACCTACTCTTCTATCGTTTAAA
The DNA here is from genome assembly GCA_034780655.1 of Idiosepius hallami. NCBI lineage: Eukaryota > Metazoa > Mollusca > Cephalopoda > Idiosepiidae > Idiosepius > Idiosepius hallami. The sequence goes on from JAUZSX010349138.1 coordinate 5,887, forward strand.
AAAAATAACATTTATATATTATTTCGTATTTTGTTTAATTCGAATGCCAGTTATCTGCCTCTTTTTCCATTTCATTTTTTACACAGCCCCAAAACGCGTTGGTCTACGACATATTTAGCTTCTTTTTTTTAATCATAAAAGAGAAATATGAAATATACACCTTAAATATTTGAAATATTGTTTTTTTTTGTTTGTTTTATCAACTTATTTCTTCGGATCCATAATCTTTAGAGTCCAAAACCTTTTTATGGAGTTGCTGACCCTGAAGTGACAACTGTGATTCCAGCAGTTTTCCGACATTCCCCCCATTCGCATTTATTTGCTAATGTTTCCGGTTGTTTTCTCCATTGCCGCAGAATAAGGATTCCAATCGGAAGAATCTGGATCCTACACACCTAGAGGTTTTCTCGCATGAATATTTTTTTTTATTATTTTATTAACGTTGTTGGTTTACCGACGCTTTTTGAATCTCCATTGTATCAGATCTCCATAGAAAATCTAATCTGTAAATGGAAGGTGCAGCTTAGCAATTGATTCACTATTTATTTAAAATGGTCGAATGTCATGCCCCAAACTCTCAAGCTTATAGTATTAGTGGTATCAAAAGTTTAAAGAGTGAAAATACACTATAGTAAAGTGGATTCAGTGATCAATAAAAAAATTAATGAAATTAATTTTTTTTTTTAAATGGCCTTAATTTCTATTTAACCCATCAAAATATTATTCACCTTTCTGTATGTTTATACAGACATTTGTTCAATTACAGTAAACCCTTGTATGTCGCAAACTTTTAATTTAAAATTCATCTACGTCACCTTCCCCAACGTACACTTTATATACCGAAATCTTTGTTAAAATGTGACACAAAATTGGCCAAATATAATTATTTATTTTATCGAACAACTTTTGAAAAATGTTTTGACAATAGTATAACAATAAAAAGGTGATTTTCATCAAATATCAAATCCATTATTATCAACACACTGGAGTTTGGTAAATGAGGACATGTGTGCATGTTCTGTGCTCAATAAAAATATTTAAACATTCTTATACAGGCTCAAGGAAGAACTTGATGAAATAACGCAGAAAGTGAATTTTGAATAATATTCATCACTGTAAGCCTTGAACCCTCATGAAAGGCTTAGTTTATTCCTCTTCCATACTTTGTCTAACCTTCTACTCCGCCAGTCCCATGTTTGACAACGTACGAGGTTGTACTCTACACAAGAAAAAAACTTGATGAAATAACGCATAAATAAAGTGAATCTTGAAGAACATTCACCACAGTAACTCTTGAATCCTCATTAAAAGTTTTCTTTATTCCTTTATCGTGCCTCACCTAAACTAACTCATCAGTCCTAAATTTGGCCAGGTACGAACTGTAACTGTTCATATAATTAGCACATAATTATTTTTTGCTCGTATATTTTCCCCAGTAAAATCTTCATTTTTGTTGTTGATGAATTTTCTAATTGTTTATGGATTTGCTAATTGTTTATTTATCCAAATAAACACTGTTTTATATATAATATATATTACATTAAATAAAAATTCTGAGACACAATTAATGTTGCCCGGAATAATCAACAATCCTCACTGCTGCAAAATGCATTTGAAACTATTTTTTAGTATCCTCTTAATATTGACAACCCAGAAAATAAAAAACACGCTTGATCACATGATATTTTTCACCCTAATTGTCATTTTTCAATCAAATATGCCGACAAAGACTCGGTTAATTTTGTTTCCTTGTATCTAATCATGACCTTTCACAAAACTCCAGACGTTAGACACAAACTGAATTGCTCATATACACATAAAAAATGCAAAACAACAACTGATTATCCAAGTCAATTCAGAAATATCCGTTCATGTGGGTGGAAGGACGTTTACTGGATTTCTTTCTTTGAAAACAAACAAATCTCTTTTCTGTCTCTTTCCCCTCATATATATTTATTATTATATATATATGTATGGATGTATTTATGTGTGTGTACATTATATTTTATATATCATATTAAGAAACCACGTATACTTTGTATGTACGTATGTACTCATCGACAAAATAAAAAATATTTTTGAAAAGTATTAATGTGTGTATATATATAAATATATATATATATATATTTATATATATATATATATATATAAACAAATTCTATTACAAATAATCTAAGTAAAATATTGAATATTACATACACCACATCTAGCACAATTTAAAAATATCATAAATAAAAATCACGAAAAATCTCCAAGTTGTTGCACCTACGTTTACATGTCAAGAAATACCATTGGGAAAGGTATGAATACCCATCTTCTCTCCTGTATGGATTAAAAAGTGCAACTGGTGGTATTTAAAAAAAACTGAGAGTATAAAAATAATGTTTATCTAACGATACTTTTCTCGACATGAAAATGGCCTAAAAAGGTTGATATGTTTTTAAACACAAAACAAACAAATAAGTAATACGATTATGACTCAAGCAATGACAAAATGCTTTTATATAAGAATATTCAGGTCGTTACCTGACTATTTCGTGAGTTTACCATTTATTTTAATTGTTTTACTTATTAGTAGAGATGTAATAATATGCTTTTATTCATGATTATTTTTGTCATAGCCATTAAGTAGGATTCCGAGAGGAATCTCCTTAAATAAAAGGATATTATCACTGCTGTAATTAAGAACGCCAAGTGGACTTCCCTCAAAAAATGTAATTTGCAAGAAAGAAAAAGTACGAAAGTATGGAAAGGTTAGCGAATAAGCCAGGAGATTTTGAGTTGGGTTTTTTCAAATATTTGCTTGTTAGAGACCGCACATGTTGGAAAAAGCTAATTCAATAACATAGGAAGACAAAAAAAAACAATGACTAAAAAATACTGCAAGAATAATTTTTTTTAAATAAATGATTCAGCAAAAACGAATAAAAATAAACTAGTATAGAAATATCCGTGTTCGATAAAATCAATAACACCTCGAACAGTGCGCAATTAAGCTTTACAAACACGTGACAGTTCTTAACTACAAATCCGAACGCACATTTTAATAAACTGCCTTCCATGACAATGTTTTAAACCACTAAAGAACAATCGAATTTATATGCCATCACGATATTGTAACGTTATATCTAAAACTGTAATCTCTGTTGATGATTTCAAATAATGTAATTTCTAATTTGAAAAGATTCATTAAATTTCAGGATTATAATTCAAATGAAAGATTTAAAAATATTTTTAAAATTGCAAATTTAAGCAATGCAATCCAAAAACGATTTCGCGCAATTATGAAGATCCCAAGAGAAGATTCCAATAATGATGTACTCCAAAAGATCCAGTTCAATCAGAATATCGAAGATGATGATGACGATAATGATGATGATAAACTCTTCACCAAGAACTCAAGATGCTGTTGCTCGAATAAATTAGAAAAGACACTCTCAGAAGGAAATCAAGCTGTCCAGTAATTGAAAGAACACAGTAATATCCCTAATAACCATATTCTAATTAGGAGAGTGAAAATAGGCCGATAATAAAAGTTATCAAAATACTTTATTTGTTAGGGGAAAACAATATAGCGAGAAACTGACAGTTGTCGATCCTCGTTGACTCCGTGTCTACACTTAACTAGTGTATATATATATATATATATATATATATTCTTTTTCCACTGGGGTCTTTAATTATTTTTTTCTCTTCCACACTTTTTACTATTTCTACTCGCATTTTACCGCGGTTTTCTCTGCTATCGCTTTTTTCCTGAAACATTTTTTTCAATCATTTATTCTATTTTTATATAGTTTTTATTTTTCTTTAGATTTATTCAATTTTTTTTTCATTCATTTTTATTAAATCTTTAACCTTTTTATGATTAATCTATAAAATGTATTGGTCCACAGAAATCTCATTGAACTCTGGTTATAAGATTTTTTTGCGGGGGGGATTTTTTTCTTGTTTTAAACAATGATTCATTAAATTGTACAGCGAAAAAATGTGTCTTTGAAAATCTTCGGAATGAAAAAAATGCAACATGAAAAAAGCTACCAGAATGTGTGACTTGATTGAATTAGGATTTAATTTACATTGATCTTCAATATGTCAATATTTCTGTAACTGATATTTTGTTTAACTCTCACGATTTTTCCCTTGTCTAACAGCTAACTATATACGACATATATAGTTACATAAGGTTAATATTCAGCACTAACTTTATATGCGAGCAAAGTAACATTAACACACACACATATATACATATATATATAACACGCAAAAACATTTTTTACAGGAACACATAAACGAACACACCCTCACGCATG
>JAUZSX010349149.1:0-10198 GCA_034780655.1 Idiosepius hallami
AAGCAAATGGAGAAATTTGACTGAACCCTAAATTCTAAACCCTAAACCTTAAACTTAAACCCTAACCCTAGCCATCAAATTGCTGTCTTACAACCAGTGTAAAGTCCCCGAGCAAAAAAAGAATATTTCTCCATTTGCTTGTTCTGCAAAAGCGCCTAAACTTGGGGGCTAAACAGGTATTTAAAAAAAATGATTATTCAAATTTGACCTTAAAAAAAAAAAAAGGTCAATGTGGCAAGCCTGCTCTAAGTTTCTTTTCTCACATTTTGGGATGATAAATACAAGTTTGCCTTTTCAGCTTTAATTTGATATCTTCACTTTCACCTCAAATCTTTGTCTCATCGAAGAAGAAATCTTTTTCTTTTTTTCTATTCTTAATGATTAACACATGTTACTTCGTGTAAATAAAGACTTGTTTTTTTTTTTTAAAAAGGGAGGAAGAAATAGGTCTTATGAGTAAAGGAAAAGTATCTTGATCAATAGGTTTATTGATCTTTTGTAGGGGAGTGAGCTATGCTTTGTATGTATATATAAAGTTAAGTGTAGATATGGAGTCAACAGGAGTCGGCAACTGCCTGTTTCTCGCTTACGCATTCATTAGGCCGAAAGCTATCGGCCTGATGATTGTGCAAACAAAAAACTGGCAGTTGCCGACTCCTGTTGACTCCGTGTCTACACTTAACTAATATACATGCTCTATCACTGGTATTGAGCACTCTAACTATAAATTTAAGTAACCTTATCACTTAGATTAAAATATATATATATATATATATTAGTTAAGTGTGGACACTGAGTCAACAGCCTTCGGCGACTATTAGATTCTCGCATGCACGGTCATGACCGCTCAGGCAAGAAACTTTCAGTCGCCTAAGGCTGTTGACTCCGTGTCTGCACTTAACTAATATACATGCTCTATCACTGATATGGAACACTCTAACTATAAATTAAAGCAACCTTACTATACAGATTAATTAGTTTTTGTTCTGTGTTAAACAGCATATCAACCTTTTAAGGTCATCTAATGCTGACAACAATCAATTTATGTATTCACATGTAGTTTTTATTTTTCAACAATACAATGTTCGTTATTTAACCCATAGCAGGAGGAAAAGTGGGGATTCATACCTTTCCAAAGGTCCAATTATGGAACAAGTGGGATTTCAACTTGTGTACTAGAATTTCAAAATCTGACTGCCTACCCAGTAGGCCAAATGGGCTTCCATGAAGTCAATGAGTGCAACTGGGTTAAATTTGTTTATTTGTTTGTTTTAACCGGAAATGATTTTCATGTTCTTTTTTTCCCTTTTTATGGTGGGTGATCCATTTTGAAAAGTTTTTTTTAGAAGAATCCACCCAATATAAGCCAACCCTCACCTAGCAATATTTCACCAGTTGCATTTGGGAAATTAATCCTCATGATAAAAGTGATTAAATTAAAAACAAAAAACAACTTTTTTCTAAAAATACTTACCACATGTTTTTTTGTGGAATTGTTCATTAGTTTTTTTGTTTTTATTGTTTAAGAAATAGCACACAAAAACTATGCTATAACTGCGAAATTTTCATATATAGAATTTATCCTAGAAGACGAGTTGCTACTTTAGGCCTCTTTTAGTGAGATGTGCTGCTCTGTAGATTATGCCTTGGCCATTTTAAAACTCCAGTTTGTCCCTGCCTACTGATCACTATTGCAATAAACTACCATATAGCAAATACTGTTGGATCTATATCTTTCTGATTTATTTAAACCTATAGGTCAAGCCGTTTTTCTCTTATTTCTCTAAGCTCAAGTTTTTGTTTTTTCTCTCAGCTACTTCTTTCTAAAACTCTATTTAATCAATAAATTATACTTGAATATTTTTTCTTTTAAATCTTGTAAATTTCTCTGGTATTTTTAGGAATGTCAAGTATCTTATTTTTCCAGTTGAACACAAGTTTTAAAAAGTTACTCCTTGCAGAGTGACATTCATCTCTTCCACTTAAGATAGAAAATGAAAAGATTTATTAACTCTTTAAGTGCCAAGATTTCTTTCTTTCTTTTATAATTGTAGTAAATTGTAACAATACGAAATTGTTTTTGCTTTGGTGGGGAGGGGACAATCGGGGAGTTCTATTTTGGTCCATGAAAGTGTGAAACTGAGAGTTGGGTGTTTGATTTAAAAAGCCTGCAAGTGAATAGTTTTTGGGGTTCATACAAAAAGGTTTGTTTCATTTAAAATAATGTAAATTTGTGCATATCACAATTTAACTCATAATTGCCCAAAAAATACTTAAAAGGATGAAAAAAGAGAAAAAAAGAAGGTAATCAATGCAATGTTTGTGTTGTATATTTTTTAACTTAGGCTTCATCATCTTGGTATTAACTTTATTTTGGACTCTTGTCCTCATCTTGGTAGTCTAGGATGTTTTTCTCAGGGATAACTGGGATAAGGTTAGAAGACCCAGCATTTCTATCTGAGGTCTTGGTTAATCACCTGCAGATGGCCTGAGGTGAACTTAGCCAAAACGTAGTGAGAAAAATATAAACTTCTAAGACAAGGGCAAAAGTTTGCATGTAAAGTTAATACACAGATTATAATAAGAAAAACACCATAAACTGCCAAGATGAGGACAATAGTCTAAAATAAAGTTAATACACAGATTATAATAAGAAAAACACCATAAACTGCCAAGATGAGGACAATAGTCTGAAATAAAGTTAATACCTTGCAATGTTTCTGCTTTGGTTTATATGAAAAAACCCTAACCCTTTCAGAATTGAAATTGGCCTCTGCTTATTTGACGGAAAATATGGTAGATATACGGTAGATAATACTGTCTGTGAATGTATTCAGTTTTATTTTCTCTTCATTTAGAAATCCAAATTTAGTTTTGGATAAGCTTGTACTTGACTGGCTCTCATATGAAAGACTACTTAAAAATGGTTTTAATTAAACCTGATAAGTCATTCATCTTGAAAGTCAAAGGTCTATAATCTTCTTTCCATTTACTTAAGAACACTTAGTAGTGCTCAACTGATCTTGGTAGTTTTTTTTTCTTCTTTTTTTTAATTGTTTCTCCTGCTTAAAGCTGTACAATAAAATGCTGATAGTTCAATTGGTTTTGTGAACTAGTTTAACTTACTATGCTTTTAGTAAGTGACCTCTTAAATTGTTTGTAAAAAAAAAGAACAAAAAAACTTCCTAATCTTTTTGAATATTGAAAATTTATTGTTCTGAGTTATTTATCTAAGAGGTTGTCCTAAAATTTTGTAAACACTTGCAGAGAAACTTAAATTTTATCAAAAAAATCATTCTTCAAAATAAAGAACATCATTTTCCAAGACTTCCTGCCATCGATCTGCAAGCTTTTGAATTTGTTGAAAAAGTACCATTTAGCCGGCTTGAGATTAAAGAATTCTTGACATACTTCCTCAACCTCATCAAACAAGAACTTTTGGGACGACCTAATCTATATACTTATAAAAAATGAGATTGTCATATTTAGACCCTATATTCTGTAGCTCTTACAAAAATAGACCCACAATAGTTTTAAAAAAAAAACAATACTCTGTTTTAGGAATCTAAAAAAAAAAAAATATGTTTGTGACCCCTAAAATCTGCATATGTATGGTAATGGCTTTCTGTTAAATAGTCCTACTTCATTTTCAGCTGTTTCTAGCACATGAGCCTCAGTAACTCTAGTCATCTCGGTGTAAGATTAACCCTGATTTTGAAAACTTGAGTCAATGAGATCTGTCAAAAGAAAGAGAGTAATTCATCAAGTTGAAGGACGACACTTTTAAAAAAAGCCCAGAGATATAATGGGCACTTACAATTGGCCTTGTGTTTAACTTGGGTTTGTAATCAACCAAGTAAATATATACTTTTTTTTAGGAGGGGAGCATTGGTAAAACCTCGGACTCTGGAATCATATTACAAGAGTTCAAATCCCAGTCAAAACCATTACATTCACTCAGGCAGATTGGGGTGGTTAACTCAGGAGTGTAGCTCATTTAGGTGAAGGGCAATGCTGATTACAAAAGCCCATTGATATAATGGGCCTAACTTGGGTTTGTGCTCAACCAAGTAAATAGAATATCCTTTTTTTTTTGTGCTTTGCTTTGGCAAACTTATAGAAATATTTAACCCTGCTCTTACAAATTGGGGGTATATGGCACAAGGTCAAGTTAAAGTTGGCCCATTGCAGTGATTTCCTTGCCAGGTAGCCTGCTGAAAATAACTCTCCTTTTTTTTTTTTCTAAATTCTCTGTGCGTTCATAAAATAGCACAGTCATTAAAAAGATAGAATTGAATCTTCAGTCTTGAAATCTTTTTTTTTTTGAAAACAAATATGGCTTTCTTTCAATTTTGTTGAATATTTTTAGATGTACATCTTTGTCAGTGATATTTGTATATTTAACTGGCCTACATCAACTGCAAATACTATCAGTTATGCACTAATTCCAAAACAGAAAATTTTGCTTAAAGGTCTAAGTTGTTTCATTTAGTCTTTAGTAAGATATATTATATTTACTTGGTTGAGCACCAACCCAAGTTATGCACAAAGCCATTTTTACGTTCTCTAGTAAGAGATACCTTGGTGTAACGAGAAATTTTTTTCTTAAATTTCTTCCACCAGCAAAACTCAACGAAATAACAACAACGTCCCGTTGTTAATAACATGAAACATATATATTTAACGAATAAGTGAAAACACATTTACATTACTTCTTTATAACGATAGTCAACATAAACAGTTCAATCGTTGAGACAGTCACAGTTAGAAAGAGTTCAACAGAGCCGACATAAACAAAACAAACAACTACTACTATTCTCTTCACGTAACATTTTGGTGGCCTCGTTCCTGGAAAATGCAAATGGCGGGGCCCATAATTTTAGCCAGTTAAGATACCGTCCTGCCAACGCAAGCTCTCATTGTTTTGTAGGCAGATGAGATTGTACTTCTCCATATCTGAACAGGCTGTTTGGCGAACACAGGATAGTCAGTTGGAGAATTATCGAGGATTAGTGTTGTGTGTTTGTTGTGCTGCTATGTTTTGTTCAGCACCACGTGTGTCGGTTAGAGAGTTTTAGTTATTTTCTTTTATTGATCTTCTTCTTCTTCTTTGCCAAATTGTCATCAATCAAATCTTTTATGTCAGAATTTGGTTTTGACATTGACTCATTAAGCGCATATTTTGATTAAACCTCAAATCATAAGGAGAATTATGCACACTTATTAATTGTTAATAATCCAGTTGGATTGGAGCTTGTCCACTTTTGTTTAAGCCTCTTGATTCCCTTTAGAACATAGGGCTGCAACAAGACTCCTTCAACGGATTCGTTCTTCAGATGCTATCATTCCCTCTTGATTCCCTTTAGAACATATGACTGCAATGACGTTCTTTCAACGGATTTGTTCGTCAGATGCTGTTATTGCAGTTTCTGTAATCTCTTTTTTTTTACAAAATTAAGTTGTTGGCCCTATTGGCTTGTTATTAACTTGCAAATTGTCAGTAGGAAAAAAGATCTGTAAGTGGGCAAAATTGATTAAAATGTTTTAACCAAAGAAAGCATTCAATGCAGATTTGACCATAACTTCCAAAACATACGGTGCATCTCCATAATCGACCAGTCATATAAGGTTTTTGTAGGGAAATCCCCTTGGGATTGGCAGTCAGACTTTGGCATCATCATCATCATCATATCGTGCCGCTCCATCTACAGAGGAAACGTCAGGCGGTAACCATCGCATTCCTTAGGTCCACATCAGGGTGAGGCACACTATGTAGCCAGTCTGTTTGCAGCTGAGCGATGGTCTGCTCAGCAGCGCCACATGGGTAAACTGTGTCCTGCACAAAGCCCAACCTCAAGAGGTTATCTCAGGTCTTTGCCATCTTGGCCTGAGCACAGTTAAGCGTCACCCACGCTCTATGGGGAAGGTCAAATCCGGCTAGTAGCTCTTCTGAGAGCTTGGGCAAAGCATTATTGTCCTGGTACATGATGGACTCATTCTATCGCCAGGAATCATAATATGCAAGTTCGAATCCAAGTCTTTCCGTTTATGTTCACATTCTGACTCTTACTAATCTATTTCTTAATTTATTTGCACACTTTTGTCCTCATTCATCTTGTTGTTGTTTCTTCATGTTTCGAACAACTTCTCCTTAATTACCTAAGAATCAAGGGTGAAGAGCATTGGTAAAAGCTTAGACTCTGGAATCATATTACATGAGTTCAAATCCAGGTCAAAACCATTGTATTTACCTTTTGCTGTCTCCATCAGATGAAGATTGTTAACTTGGAAGAGTAACTCATCTAGGTAATGGCAACACTGATTACAAAAGCCCAGGGATATAATGATCATTACCCTAATTAGGGTAGGTGCTTGACTATTTAAACATAAACAACTATGGAAGATAAGAACAGTTCACAAATAAATTAATACTAGAAGTATAAGTTTTTTTTTGTTGTTTTTTTTTTGTTAGTGAAGAATCTCTTACTTAGAAACAAAAATATCTTGTAGCTTCTTAATTTCTTGAGAATTCTTGTGAGTTCTAAAGATTGACATTATCAGAGATAATTTCTTCACTTGTCCGAATTCTTGCAGAAAATTTAAGGAAGGCATTCACACATGGTGGGGCCTAGGATTGAATTACACTTTGGTTTGTCTTGTCTTTTGTGATATATTTTACTTATAGATAGACCATAGAAGTATCCAATAAAATCTTGTTGATATTAAAAGACAGGTTGCCAGGCCAGAAAAATTACAAAAGGTTAAATAACAAAAAAAAATAGGAAAAAAAAAAGCCAAAATAATATCAATATCGATTATATAAAAAAAAAAAAGGCCAATTTATAATTTTTCTATCTATTCATACCAAATGGAAAAATAAGATAAAAATACTTAAATTGATTTTTCCAATGTTTTGTTATATTTCCTTCTGTGTCAAGTGTTTTTGTTTTTTTTATTTAGGCATTATAAAGGTTTATGTTTTCAAACAAATTTAAAGTCTTTCATAAAAAATTATAAAAATTATTCAAAAAAGTAGATTTACTGCAGGTTGAAAATAACCAAGTTGAAAATTTGATAATAATTTAATAATAGAAAATTTGAAAAAAAAGTGCTCATTAGGATCTGGATATAAAAAATAAAAGGTAAAATTCAAAACCTGGAAAAACGGCAGCCACTGGTTACTCTCAGTTTCACGCTTGCATGATCGTCAGACCAATCTTTGGCGTGCATTTTTACGCTCCTTTTGGATTTTACCTTTTATTTTTTTACTTTACTATACATGTTCTATCACTGATATCGAGCACTCTACTGTAAATTCAAGCAAGGATAGCTCAATAGATTGATTTCTATACACACACACACACACACATACACACATATATATATATATACACACACACACACGGGCAGATGGGGCTCGTTAACTCGGGAGAGCAGTTCATCTAGGTGAAGGGTAACACCGAATGTAAAAAGCCTGGTAAGGGCACGTAAAATGGCCTTGTGCCAAACTTGGGTTGGTCCTCACCAAGTAAATATGATATGCATACATTCATACATACACACACATCACTTTCTTGCCAAAGAAATGATTCTAATTGTGATGGTACAATCCATTCATGTGTTAGGTGGGTGTCAATTTGGAAGGCAAAATGTGAAAAATCTTTTAAATAAGCAACAAAACACAAAGAAGATTCTTTACATTTTGTTATCTTCATAAATGTTTGTTCAAGCAAGGCATTTCCGAAATTGATGCTGCCACCACCACCACCTCCACTGCCGCCGCCTTAATCTTTTGTTCTTTTTCCACCCACTTAATGTGCAGATGGCAGAATAAAACATTCAGGTCACCCTACTATGAATTAATGGGACAATTAGTTCAACTTCATTATTTCAAGTATTATAACAAAGTTGTCAAACCAGAAAAAGTACAAAAGACCAAATGAAAAGCAGAAAAAGTCCAAAACAATATAAACAATTATTAAAAAAAAGTATTAGTCCAAATGAAAGAGAGAGTGTTTAATAGATTTACAGACAGAAAGTTATAGCAGCTAAGTTTCTAACTCAAAAATGGTAAAAAAGCGTTCCCCTTATATATGAAATCCGAAGTTGGTAGACAGAAAAATGGCAGAGTAATTTGGTATAGACTATTTGACCTTGCTTACCATTACACTCATGACAAGAAAGGTTTCGGAGATCTATACTTTTCCCAAAGGCATTGTTCTGAAAGTCAGTGTAATTGATTAACTGAGTCCATAGATAGAATGACTGCAATTCCAACTTGAGCTTTATGATTCTCAAGTTCAACTGCTTACACAGTCAAGTTGCGTTGGAGACACTGGTTCCCGTCAGATCACCGAAGTTAAACGATGTTGAGCCTGGTCAGTAGTTAGATGGGTGACCATTTAAGAATACCAGGTACTGTATCTTGCGCCGGGGTAGGAAATACCCAGGTTAGTGTCTGGGGACGCAGTTAAACCACTGGGTTAATGTACCCTTAGTCTTTCATTAGACAGGCATCTATACATGCAACAGCAGGACCGCTGGTGAAGTTTGTTTCCCATAAGACTCAACTCTGAATTGTGTGTGTTCAGTGGTTGATCCAGCTAAACCTGCATGGGTTAGTATGCTGACACACACACACACACTATACACTTCCCTAAGTGGACCTCCCCGTATACAACTAGAAGTATTACCTGGCAACCTGCATTAAAAGAAACAAAAACAAAAATACCTAATAGCCCAGTCAAATTAGGAAAAATAAATGAAAAAATTTATAACAAGCTGAAAATTGGCACATAACATCTTTAGACCCTTAGCAATAACATATCAAAAGTCCCCGTCGATCCACTTTGAGTTTCGCCTGCCATCATATATAAGTAACTGTTAAAAGTCTTAACATTTATTCCCTTTAGAATAATTCAGTTAAAAGTTGCGTCCCTTAAATTTTTTAATCTTCTTTTGTATTTTTGGTTAAATTAATTTAAACTAGGGTCGCCCGACGGTTGTTGTGGGCCAGGACAGTCAAGGGGAGCATGTGAAAGAGGGGAGAGCAAGGATGGTGACGGCAGCAAGGATGACGAAGGGAAGCAGATGGAAGTGAGGGGAGCGGGGATGGCGAGAGGAACAGGTGGAAGCGAGAGGCGAGCATAGGAAAAAGAGGGGAGCAGGATTCATGGGGAGAGAACAGATGGCGAGGGAAGCAAGGATGACGAAGGGGGGCAGATGGGAGCGAGGGGAGAGGGGATGGAGAGGGGATAGCAAGAGGGCAGCTGGAAGTGAGACGGAAGCGAGTGAAGCAGGATTCACGAGGGGAGCAGGGATTGGCTTTTATAATTTTTATGTGAATTTCTCACATACGGGTACATGAGTATCTTTAATTAAAACATATTAGTAGGGCTGTGTCTTTGTGATAGTAAGCTTTTATTAAAGATTATTTTTGTCACAGACTTGACTATTTTGAGATTTTACCGTTTAATTTAGTTCTTTACAATATGTTTTAATTAAAGATACTAGTGTAGGTCTTTTTAACAAAAATCGTTGTGTAATGTTGTTTTCAGCTTATCAACTGAAAATAACGAAAACAAGGCCTTTTTACCAAAAAATGGTTGCATTGTGTTTTCATCTTATCAAGTGAAAATGACGAAAGCAAAACTTTTTTAACAAAAATCACTAGCGTTGTTTTCAGCTAATCAAGTGAAAATCACAAAAATAAGGCCTTTTTAACGAAAATCGTTGCCTAGCGTATTTTTAGCTTATCAAGTAAAAATCACGAAAACAAGGCCTTTTTAACAAAAATTATTGTGCAGCATTGTTTTCGGCTTATCAAGTAAAAATAAAAAATCGTTGTGCAGGCAGCGTATTTTTAAGCTTATTAACTGAAAATCACGAAAACAAGGCCTTTTTACCGAAAATCGCTTTGCAGGGTTGTTTTTAGCTTATCAAGTGAAAATTATGAAAACAAGTCCTTTTTAACAAAAATCAGTTTACAGCGCTGTTTTCAGCTTATCAAGTGAAAATTACGAAAACAAGGCCTTTTTAACGAAAATCGCTTTGCAGCGTTGTTTTCAACTAATAAAGTGAAAATCACGAAAACAAGGTCATTTTAACGAAAATCGCTGTGTAGCGTTGTTTTCAGCTTATCAAGTGAAAATCACGAAAACGAAGCCTTTTAACGAAAATCGCTTTGCAGCGTTGTTTT
>JAUZSX010349160.1:0-10197 GCA_034780655.1 Idiosepius hallami
ATGAGATAGAGAGAGAGAGAGAGAGAATAATGAAAGAATTTATAAAATAAATAATAATTGACATGAAAAAAGTTCTCGGTCTAAAAGCTAACTTTTTTTATCAGTAGTTTTTTGTTTGTTCAGTTGTCTTTGTGAGTGCCTCATTGAAAATAAAAACTGAATTCTTTAACTCACTGAAAGCAAGAACTTTGAACACAATATTGTCTGCGTTTTTTTTTTTCCCTCCACCTTTTTGCCTGTCTTCATGAGAGAGGGGAAAAATATACTTGTAGCTGTTTTTGGAACATTAGAATTTTTTAAGAATATATAATAATGTAGATCTGTCAACGGAACAAATTTGTCAGTCTTTGATATTTTTTCTTGTTTTTTAAAATAAAAAAAAATTGTTATAATATTCATGTCCAACTGACAAGCTACAAGTCTACTATCCATTTGTCTTGCTAGAGAGAAAACCTCTTGTCCCTTACCATATCTTACCCTATCCATCCATATATTTATCCCCTATTCTTGTTTACAGTTAGTCATGTCAATTCCCTAATGTCGCTACTGGCTGATCTGCTTTCTTTTGTTCTTAAAGCCAACAAAGTCAATGAAATCCATAAGTTTTTTATTTTAACAATATCTGTATTGACATAATAACTTGTTTGTTTTTTTTAAATCTAAGTGTCTTAGTGTATGTAAGTTTGTCAGTTTAGCTGAATTGTGTTTTGTTGATTTTCTTACATATGTGTATGAATATGCAAATGCAGTCCTTAAGGTATTTTATTGTTCATATATTTTGATATAAACCACAAATTCATAAATGCAAATTTATTTCTTAGGTGCTTTTTAGCTAATATATTAATTGTCAATGCACATATGGTCATCGTTGTCATGTAACCTCTTTGTCAATATACATGATATTTATAAATCAATGCATACACATATTTGTATGTTAAATAACGTAAGTTTTGTTATATATTTCTATGTGTGTTTATAAATCATATTACACGTGCACACAAATATACATATATGTGTGTGTGTGTGCATAGGTCTATCAAGAGGCAGGAAAATAATCCTCATGCCTATATATGGCATATATGGGGTTTGATGACCCTCATACGTTGAAATCGACAGGAGAGTCTATTTAATATATATATATATATATATATATATATAAAATGAATTTTGAAAAATAACAGAACAGGTAAATGGATTACACCAAGTGTTTCGGTCACTTATACCCTTCATCCGGGGGGGGGGGCGTATATTTATTAGTCCATCCAAAATATTTTCAAGATGGATAGTAAATGTTAATAGCCGTGAACAAATTTTGTAAATCTATTAATAATTGTCAGAAATTATTTTATATGTATAGACACATGCTTTATACTCTCTATATATACATTCATATTTATATTAGCACCGACTTAGTATGCTTGTGAGGTGCATAAGAATATTAAGAAACTAACAAATGCAAAATTATATTAGGTCAGTTATTGGTTGATGCACATTCTTGCATTGTCTTTTCTTTTCTCACACCTCTAGTCAAAACAACTTAATAGCAACTGGTGATATTCAATGATTTTTTTTCATTATAATTATTTATCACAATTTTTATTATTATCAATTTGATATATTTTTTTAAAGTTATAACTATTTTTATACTATAGTCATTATGGCATGCAGTGTTACCTTTTTCTTTTCTTTCCATTTTTCTTCTTTTGTAGTAGAGTAGACCATGACTTTGCCTGTCTAGTCTTTGACGTTGACAAGAAAGAAAAACAAACTAATCTTATTTTTGGAAAAAAATATTTTCAATACTTTTTTTTTTACGAATGGAAGTTCTATTATCGGATTAGGAGAGAACAAGGATATTGACCACCGGGCAATGATGGTAGCCTAGTCTTGTGATCATCATGTCTCTTTTGCTGACTTTCTAAGCCTAACAAAATATTCTTATCTATCCTTTAGTTCTCTCTTCCTTCTGTTTCTCTTCCTTCTGTTTCTCTTCCTTCTGTTTCTCTTCCTTCTGTTTCTCTTCCTTCTGTCTCTCTTCCCTCTGTCTCTCTTCCTTCTGTCTCTCTCCTCTCTGTGTCTCTCTTCCCTCTGTCTCTCTCCTCTTTGTCTCTCTCCCCTCTGTTTCTCTCCCCTCTGTCTCTCTCCCCTCTGTCTCTCTCTCTCTCTGTGTCTCTGTCTCTCTTCCCTCTGCCTGTCTCTCTGTGTCTCTGTCTCTCTCCCCTCTGTCTCTCTCCCCTCTGTCTCTCCCCTGTTTCTCTTCTTTCTAAACTAAACATTATATAATATTCTTTCTGTTATTTAACAACACCAATAAATTATTCTCAAACGTAATACCAAGTCAATAATTAAATTTATAGCCCTTCCGACCTTCAAATATTAAAAAAATAAACCAGATTTTGTTTATTCACACAATTCCTATATTCGCAAAGTTAAGTCAATA
Organism: Idiosepius hallami; assembly: GCA_034780655.1. Classification (NCBI taxonomy): domain Eukaryota; kingdom Metazoa; phylum Mollusca; class Cephalopoda; family Idiosepiidae; genus Idiosepius; species Idiosepius hallami. The sequence continues at coordinate 2,441 of JAUZSX010349160.1, forward strand.
CATCCAACCTTCAATTTCAACTCTGTACTTAAATTTCAATTCACCATCTTAACTAACCTTGGTAACATTAAACTTAGCTGGGTCTTTGCTGAATACTTAAGCCAGGAAAAGTAATTTATATTTTATATTTACAAAGAAACAATAAATCAATTATTGGGCGAACAATTTTCCGACCTGATTCAGAATGTTAAGCTATTTCGAATAATCCTGTTTTGGTTGTTTAAACTAAATATTAAGTACCGGTGGGGTAGTCATAACAGGTGATTTGATTTTAAATCATCAAATATAAAATTTCATTTAAAATAGGATCATTTTTATGTCAGTTTATTAAAAAAAAAAAACGTTTTGCCATTTTTTAAGGTCAACTCTAGTATATAATATTTTCCATGCTTATTTTCAATGACTCATTATTTTTAACGTAGTTCAAGTATGTAATCACCTTATGTTCACATTTTTAACTTATAACTGAAACAAACAAACATTCATTATTATTAAATTGTAAAATTGCATGGCTTTGCAAAAAATAGTATCTATGTGATGTATTTTTAATAATATAAAGCAGAGCAATTTAAAAAAAACCACACACACTTGTTATTTCTGCCTCACCCTGCGTGATTTAACTCCTTTAAACCTTTGGGCCTTAAAAGGCCGATATATCAGCCCTAGTTACCTAAGGCCAAAGAATACACACCAATATTTCGGTTTTAATATGGTCCTCTTATAGAACAGCTCTCATTTATAATTTGATAATTTTGCAAAGTCAGGCTCTAAAGTGTTAATGAATATTTCACTGGCTTTTTTCTCATATGTTTTTCAGTTATTATTTCAAAGCTGAAACTAATTTGTATTGTTCTTGTCAGAACGATCATTGACATTGTTATTTTTATTTTTCCATCATTTTTATTTTTTAACCAATTCTCATACCTTTTTCTCTTATCACGGTTTATACATAATTAACATTTCAGTCACTATGCCTGTCGGGTTTTTTCATTGCAAAATCAGAATTATTCAAATTAAAAAAAAAAAAGTAGCATGCTAAGGAAGTTAAAGAGCAAATGTACCAAATGTTTAGAGCGAAACAATTAAAATAGATCGAATGATCTAAAAAAATTAATAGAATATTTTTTTACAGAAGTAAACTGGTTATCTGATAAATTTAAATTTCCTATAGTTTTTATACTTAGACTTGTTTCTAGTAAAAATGATCATGACCATTGCTAATCATGTCACGCATTTCATGTTGCAAGTTGCATAGGTATACCGTTTAGTTTAAAAACAGTGGAAAGAGAAGAATGTTTAGTTATGCTTGGGAAGTCTGCAACAGAGATATGATGGTCACAAGACTGGGCCACCAGCATTGCTAGGTGATCAATATCTTTGTTTTCACCAAGGTTTTACGCCCTCTGCCCCTGCCAAGTAATATCTTGTTGGTTTTAAATTGACAGGCCTCATTTACCCGTATTTCGAAATCAGTATTGTCCTCCACTTAAGTTAATTTCCACATGTTAATGAGCATTATACATACATATATATATATATATATATATATATATATATATATATAAATGTATACGAGTTCAAATCCCAGTCAAAGCCATATTAGATGTCAGCTGCTTTGAGTATGTATATATATATATATATATATGTGTGTGTGTGTGTATACTCAAGCCAGCTGATAACTAATATGGTTTTGCTTAGGATTTGAATTCGTATTATACGGTTCTTGAGTCCAAGCTTATACCACTTCTCTACCCTTACACCTTATGCTAATTGATAAAAGGCAAAAACAAATTATTTAAATATATGTAAAAAATTACAAAAAAAAAGTGTATATTCTAAGTGCAAGTTAATTATCAATTATTGATTAAAGAGAAGGATTCTTAACAAGGTTTTAATTAAGTTGATTACTTTCCAAATTCGTGTTATTCATAAAATAGTTAATTACGAATTAATACAAAATATGATATTTGATATCCTTTTCTTGAACTGAATTTGGCTGTATTGAAAAAATAATAATCCTTGTGGATGTTGTCCTTGTGAAAATACAACATAACAGACAGCAACCTAATGTGATCTAAATGATTATATCCTGTTGAGAGTGCGAAATGGGAATTTTCCAAATCTTGGTATGTATTTCATCATTCGTGTTTATTCCCTCAAGCTACATGGAGATAGAAAACAGAATTGTGATGATAACAAACCCCCACAAGAAAGACCTGACCGGACCCATGACCCTGCTGAGTAGCGAGATTTCGATGTCAACAAGAAATTAATGAAAATCCCTAAAACCATCGAACAAAATAGAACTGCGTGATCCAAACGAAGTAAAATTAGAAAAACTGTAAAATAGCTTTTGGCAACTAATAACTTTTAATCAACCACCAAGCAATGTGATTGAACCCATTGTGTTTTTAATTTTTATTTTGTAAGATATTCGAATAATTTTTTTTTTCATGTGTAAGCCCAAAACACAATTCTGACATTGGCATTAGTTTCACAAAAATAATAAATGATTGAAATAAAATATTTTTTCAGAAACCTAATTGACACTCCACTCAAATGCAAAGAGTATTTAACAATTGCTGTTTTAGTGTATGACTGTTTCAAAATTCTTTCACATCTGGATAAATTTTGGGTTGGGTTTTATGTAAGACACCATTATAAAAAAGGAATCACTTCAATGTAATGATACCCTCTTCTTAAAAATGCTATCCTAACATTACACAACTGAAAAAAAAGGCAATTTTCTTAGTTTTGATTTTTTTTCCTCTTTATCAGTCCATCATTAGAGTTGTAGACATTAATCCCAAACCAATTTCTTTTGAGAGGTCAAAGAAGATCCTTTCATTTTGGTTTTAATAGGAAAATCTATATTCACCTATTTTGATAGACAACACTGATATTTATTCTTGAATGTAACATCAAAGTATCTTTGACCTTTCCCAGGTATCTTTTTAAGCTTGGGTTCGTCTAAGTGCATTTTATCTTTAATTAGAATTGTTACCTACTGACTGGCTCTTTATTTCAGCGGATTTGGATTCTGCACTGAGATCGATTGAAGAATATCGGATAGCAGTGAGCCTTTTAAGTAGGATACTAGTGGTCATTTTTGCTGACCACTTTGGCTTTTAGTATTGTACCATTTCGTGGGTGATGTACTGATTTGAAAATAAGAGGCAATTTATTTACTTTTAGACACGGTGATTGGTCTTTACGGCGCTCTATCAAACTTAGATGAAGCACAAGTAGTTTGAAGTATTGTAATGAAAAAAAAAATTGAAATGTCTTGGAATTTTTTTATATATGAATGGCAACATGAATGACATGCAGGGCCATGCTTAAGGTCCTCGTAGACCCCACAATCGCAGACAGGGGGGGTGCAAGTCTCCGTGGTTTCACAGATCTTTTGTAATGCAAAGATTACCAAAATAATTAAGTTAGGATTAATTATAATATCATTATCACACTTGAAATATACATCAATCCATATTTTTCTGCCTATCTCTCTTGCTATATATATTTGTATATAGTCGAAGGCTCCAGTATGTTGAAGTGGGCAAGTTGCTTTTTTTAAGGTAAAGGGTCCGCAAGGCGCATTCTGCATCGGGGCCACTCAGTGGCTAAGCACGGCACTGATGACACGCCCCCACTTATGATTGATAGATTTTTTTCTAGATTCCTTCTTTTTTAATGGAATTTAGATCCAAACATTATGCAACAAGATGGTGCTGATCTTTTAATAGTATACAAAATAATGGTGATTGCAATATTTATACTGGCATCAAACCCAATTTTAAAAAAACCTGTGTCTGGACGGCGCATTCAAAAAGTTGTTGTGTACCTATAATTTCAAGACAAGGTAATTCTCTACATCCGCACCCTCAAATATGTAAAATATATGCATATGTATCCAAATACATACATTATACATAATAGCACCTGAGTGTATGGATATAGAGTAATACCTAAAACAAGAACTTTTTCTTGTGTTATAAAACTAAATCCTAGCACGTTTTGAATGGAGATAAAACTTGAAAGAAATAAAAAATGCTTATTACATTTTATTGTTTTGTTTGGATGTAACAATATTATGATCTTGTTTGTTAAATACGATAAGTCGCTTAGATTCGGCAATCTAATCAAGTCATAAAATCAGTTTTGTTTAGAAATCTCAAGATCACTCAAGAATGTAAATATGGATTGTTTTGACATATGTTATAACTCACGGATTTCATATTTGACATGAGATTCGTAGTGAAGCCATAAGAGCAAGAAATTGTAAATAATCATACACATATTCAAACATTTTACCATGATCACTCTTGGGAATGATCTGACTGTCAAAATTCTGGATGAAGTGTTTTTTAAAATGGTATTATAGCAATAGAATAAGCTTACCACCCCCACAAAAAGGGATGTAAATAGATTTTATACTCAATATATTTCTTCTCCCTTGGTAGAGAATTAAGTATGATTTTTACAAAGCCGATACCAACCTTACCAAAACGTATCCCTTTTTTAAAAATTAATGTAATGAAAAACAAACCTACTCAAACTGAACGAAAATACCTAGATCATTGATAATGAAGAAGGAAGAAGATATTTTGGATTATTTGCAAACAGTTATGACGAAATGGGAATTGTTAAAAGAACTTGAAAGGGATGATAGATAGCATCAGTAAAGGCGTTATACAACAGACAGTGAGCTGGCAGTTTATACTAAAAACATTTATTAGAGGCGTCTAAAAAAGATCTTAAAAGATAATCCACCATTCAGGTTCATTAAGAAAAAAAGGGAAGTCCACTTGGGACAGTGGATAGGCAGTCGTCTTTGGAATCGAGTTTGTGAGTTCGTTTATAATTGGATTAATACTTTTGGAAAAGGTATGAATCACCACATTCTCTCCAGCTATGGATTCAATATTGCATCTTTTGCAAAAAACCTACGTGTAAGCATAAAGAATGTTTATCAAAAAATGAGTGTTCTCTGCATTAAATGACGTAAAAAGGTTAAAACAAAAAAACATTTTTAGTAGTTGTTGATATGTCATAAAACATTGAAACCTTTAACTCTTGTTCGATCAACAAATATATTATTGTAATTTGAATAAAGCGAGAAATAATATTCCAATGATTTATCTTTGTGTCTCTTTGAATGCCCATAAAACAAAAACTGTACGTGAAGAAAAGGCATAAGCAGTAAATTTATTGGTATCTACTTTCATAAATTCACCACTGCCGAAAAAACACATTGCGCTCGATTTCATGAATATCAGTTTGTAACTTATAAAATACACAAAAAGAAAAAGAAAAATAAAATAAAAAAACTCATGAAATTTGCATATTTGAATTTATTTTCTATTGAATAAAATGAAGATCATGATAGAAAACCGAAGACTTGGAACAAACAGGCGCCACGTTTTTTTCTTAATCTCCATCAAATATTACAATAATTATTTCTAACATTAAAACCACCTCAATACAGATAAGACTGTTGTAATAAGGCGCAAAGTAGATTTAAAAAAAATGATAACCATTGTGTACTTCAGGCTTCAATCAGCACAGTAAGACATTGATCAAATACAATGTTAAATTATGAGCCATAAGTAGGGCTGTGACAATATTATTATAATTAATATGCTTGTCACATCCTTAGTTATTAGGGCCTTGAAAATAGATTTTTTTAAATACAAGTATGTTGTCATGATCACACTAATAAGTAAAGAATTAAAAGAAATGGTAAAATCGCGAAATAGTCAAATCTGTGACAAGAATGATCATTAATAAATTATATTTTGTCACCATTTGCTCACTTGTTTGAACCACGGGGCAAGATACCATTGAGATATGGATGTGAGACCTAACCACTGCATGGAGAGGATCTTCATAATCGAGCACACTTTCATCACTTGCCCCAATGAGATGTTAAAAACCCCATTTTTTAACGCTCCCTTTAGGATTTAATTAAAAGTAAAGGAAAAACATGATTTGTAAAAATGGCAGGAGATATCTTCTCGGTTGATCAGGATAAAAAGTTAGGCACAAGGTCAGTTTTACGTGCTCATTGCATCTCTTGGACTTTTTGTAATCAAAGTTGCCCTTTGTCTAATTAGTTATTCTCTGTGAGTTGACGAGACTTGTCTACTTGGGATTTTGGAATCATTGTTATGTATTCACCCAGATGAGTTACTCTCCCCAAGTTAATGCTTGAGATATTTGAAATTGAATCAGACCCTTTTTTACTGGGATTTGAACTAATGTCATATGGTTTTAACCATTACTCCAGCCTTGCTGCCTAATAATTTTTAAAGATATTGTTCCCTGTCTTAACGGTTGGTATTTGACTGAACCAATGCAGTGGAATGACCCAATAATCATTCTTTGATGAAAGAGAGATACAACAATTATTTTTGTTTACAAAGGAACTCTCTTTCTAATTGCTTTTACGAGGTTAAGTTGATTGAAACTTTTCATTTCTTTGCTATTTGACTTGTATACTTTTAAATCCCTCTTCCATTGACGTTGAAATACTCTCCTTTCTCTTTTATCTGCCTTACGTTTTTTCTCTTTTATCTTTCCTCTTTGCTCTTCCAAATTCTTTTGTTCTATCCGAAGATAGAATTCATCTTTTTTTTTTACCTTTTTTGTTTCCTTCCTGCTTTTCTTTGCCTTCTTTTACCCGTCACCCACAGGGGTTTCTTTCATTTTTAGTCTTTGTTCGTACGTTTACTTATCTTTATTTATTTTTCCTGCTTCTACACAGTGCTGCACTTTTTCGCTTCTCTTCTACTGACCAACAAAGTCAAAGAAATATTTCTATTTGCCCATCATAAGATTAACTGAATGTCTCTTTCATTCAGAACAGTAAGCACAACTTACAGGTTGCCAAATCCATGTGTTATGGCTTCAATGCAAAAGAAAATAATGTAACAGAATTCCCCTCCAACGTGTCATCTTTGCTCTCCATCCCAAACAAAAAAAAAACCTTTTGTTTTTCAATACAACATCAGTTGTAAAACTATCAAGTTAATATAGTTTATTTTTATTTTTGAGATGAGGCTTCGTAATTTAGGAATTAACTTTATTATTCAGATTTTTGTCCCCATCTTAATAGGTTTTTGATGTTTCTACACTACGTTTTGGCCTAGTCTCCCTCAGGCCGTCTTCAGATGTTTGTTATAGTTGATTTTTTAGTTTTGAGATGAGGCTATGTAATTTAGGAATAAGCTTTATTATTCAGTCTTTTGCCCTCATCTAGGTAGAGGTACACTAGGATGAAACGTAGTGTAGAAACAAAAAAAAACTACTAAGATGAGGAAAAAAGTTTGAATAATAAAGTTAATTCCTAAAATACAAAGTTATTGTTGGTTTTTCTTTGGCATTGGCTTTTTAAAATTATTTTTTGTCAGCCTGTTTTAATAACCACCCACAAAGAATAGAAGCTTTAGAACTTGTCATTAAAAAAAAGTTTAAAATAGTTTATCGGAACCAAATCTTGTTAAAATCTTTTTGACATTTGACAAAACCCCTAATCAAAGGATGGGATGAATAATCAGAATCGCTAATTGTAAGAATCGTATATTTTTGGGAGGAATCGGAATCGCATTGTTAAAAACATACCTTAGATTTCCAATTCCTTTATTATGATATTTACTTGGTGAGCACCCCCAAGTTTGGCATAAGGCCATTTTTATGTGCTCTTACCCGGGCTTTATATATTCGGTGTTACCCTTCACCTAGATGAACTGCTCTCCCGA
>JAUZSX010349171.1:0-22867 GCA_034780655.1 Idiosepius hallami
TGATTTTAAATATTGAAAAAAAGAACAAATAAAAATGCCCCATTTCTCACTTATTTTATTGAAACTGCTCAGTACCACGAATTTACTATCATATATATATATATATATATATATATATATATATATATACATTAAGACTTCAGAATTTATTTTTATATATAAGTTAACTATTCTTCTTAACTTAATTATTTATTAATTTAAAATGAAGAGTAAAAATGTGGCAATAGAAATATGTAAATAAAATATAAAATGAATGATCATAATAATAATAATAATAATAATACATATAAATAAAAGTAATATAATAAAAAGAAAACCTGGTATAAATAAAATACGACTGAAATTCAAAAGAATCAAACCTAAAACATTGTTAATAGAAGGTAAGCTATCTATCAATGTCACTTAAGGAACTCAAATTAAAATTAAGTAAAATTTTAATGTTTTAAAGCTTTAGTTGAAAATTGAAATGCAGAAGTTAAGATTTTTTTTTATTGACAAAAATTTCTTTTGATAAAATGTTATATTTTTATCAATATTTTTAAACAAATAATAAATTCATTGATATCATTTCTTTCCTGTTTTATAATTTGTTTCACTGAGATGTTTTTAAAATGTATTTTATAGTTGTATTGGAAAGATATATATCTAATTTTATTCCAATGTTTTTTGTGTCAGTTTTTATTTTTAATTTCTTAGTCTTGTAATTTTTTTACTCTTACTCTGTCAAACCCCATACATCGAATCTCTCATGATTTTACCCCTGTTTCAGTACCCTCCTCTCTTTTAGGGCTGAAGGATATGAAAATGAGATTTTTTTTTACGAAAACTTTCAAATATCTTTTTTTTAAATTTCTTTCAAAATAAAATAGAGTTATATAAGGAATATATTTCATATAGGTTTAATTAACAAATATTCAGTACATAACAAGAAACATAGATTTGAAAATTTAGAGAGGGCTTTATAAAAATCTTCGGCTAATCATATCCTTGTAATCTTTTATTTACTTTTTGAAACATTTTGCAAACAGCACTTTCATGCAAGGACCATAAATAAATTTTATCTTGATATAGTCAGTTTTATTTTGTTCTTCCCAAATACATTTGTAATTTTTTTTTATTAATAACCTGGTACAGAAATGTGTTGGTTTTGTTTAAAAAATTGTCGACCCACTTGGTGTCTCCTAGAGGACAGTCCTTCTGGGAACAGCTCCTGCCTTCAATTAAAGAGAGAAATGATGGTTTCATTGTCAAGTGTCAGAAATGGTCAGTGGCAGGAATATGGAGTTGGGAGTTCAGCAATCTTAAAGACAAACGTTAGGCTCTATGAATACATTAAACTGGTTTATGCCTAACTCAGTTTAGGGCTCAACCAGGTATATATCATTCTAGTACTTTTTAAGCTTTTAATATTCTTAGAGGAAGATTCATACAATTTTTTATTACTTAATTGCAAAGGCAAGTATATTACAGTTTGGCACATTTTCAAAACGTTATTTTATGACCAATGAAATGTGTTTTTACTTAGTTTTTAAATTTTTATATCTTCTGCTAAAATAAGGAAATGTCACAGAACTTGGTCAGATTATTTTTATCCTTTTGAAAGTTATGGATAAAAACCCGTGAAAAGAGAACTTAATATAACCACTTAAAGTATAAAAAAGTTATACATATATGAAAAATATTCATTTTTCCAAGAATTTTAATATTGCAAGTATCTTGTTTGATATTACTTTGCATTTTTTTGTATTTTCATTTATCAATATTAAAAAACAAATAAAAGAAATTAATTCATATTCCAAATCTCAAACAGGAAATGAAAAATTGTATCAAAATGATTGCTATTTTTCTAATCTCAACTCTTCAATGAATTTGGCAACTATAGAAAATAAAACCATAATTTGATTTCATTTCCAATGTTTCTAAATGTGGATCATTTGATTATAATTTGCTCCATATAATAAGATTATTATAAGCTAACATTTTTTGAAAGTCAGATTTCTTTAGTTGTCTTCCTCTTCTATATTTTAATGTACATTCCCAGAAGGCAGATATATCATAATCAGATTTGCATTGAAAAATTAAAGTTATTTCACACTACTCCTGTGAAATCTTTCTCAAAATATTTGTGATAATAATTAAATCATTTAATAGAATTGGTCGGTTTCTTTAGTTAAACAACACATTTTATATTTTGTTAACTTTTTCCAAGATTAATTCCATTCTTTCCCAATGAAGATGAATAATTTATCTGTTGGGTTTTTAAATAGACCATATAATCTCTATATTAAATTAAAAAAAATAATATTGACAACAATAATAATAATAATTATTAAAAAGATAGTAATAAAATGATTATAGTTTGATAAAAAGAATGGAATATAAAAAGCTTCTTTCAGCCAAAGTTAAGATAAAGGCCCAATAAGACTCAACATTTTATAGCTCTTGAATGGAATGAGCCTTGAAAAACTAGAGTTCTTGATACAACTTCTTGTTATTCTGAATCCAAGAAAGACCACTCATCATGAATAACATAAAATATCTGAGAGAGTCTGGTGTGAGAATTCTTAAACCCACCTGCACTATCCATTCTCCTCACTATCACATTTATATCCTTGTTATCGGTATCGTCAAGTAAACTATTATTGTTCCGGCTCTTACTAAAAAAAACAGCATCAAATTTATATAGGGCATGGTAATCCTAGTCAACATGAATCCAAAATATTGTCTTCCTAAAAAATTTTCACCAGCTTTAATAATTACTTTAAATTTGGTTGTTTGGCTAAAACCTAAAATGAATATAAAAATATGTGAAAGACAACATTGATTCAAAATGTCCAGAAATATAAAGAACATATAAAACTGGCCTTGTACCTAAATCAGTCTAGTGCTCAGCCAAGAATATATCATATAAAATAGGTACAGCTTGGGAGTGTTAACCAAATCATTTAATCAACTTTTAATCAAAGAATTCTTGACATGCTTTCTTGATTTCATCAAACAAGTCAAATCTGTTGCCCTTAAGAAAATGTTCCATTGAGTGGAAAAAGGTTGTAATCGAGTAGAGCACAGTCAAGACTGTAGGCTGGATGTAGCAGAACCTCAATGTCGTCCAGCTCTTTAAACTTGTCTTTGGTCCTCCTAGCAATGTATGGCTTGGCATTGTCCTGCTTCATCAAAGAGCACTTACAGTTGATTAGAACTTGGTATTTTTGAAAATACCTTTTTGTAAAACCATTCCAGTAGCTAACATTATATATATATATATATATATATATATATATATATATATATAAACGCAAAAAACAAAAATTGCATAAAAATTCAAATTTTATGCAATTTTTAATTGCTTGACAAGGGTTCATGAACTTTTGGGACAACCTTATAGTATCAGACATTTTAGCTTTGGGTAAAGGGTTTGGAATTCTTAATCTTGTAATTAGCTCCCCAAGAAGTGCTTGAAATTTATATTCACTTTGCACATTCTCTTCTATATTGCATAAAAATACATCAGGTTAACTTTATAAAGAATTGTTTTTGTGTCTTTACAAGCCAAGAGCCAAATACAGAAATTATTTTTTGCTTCTCACTACTATGCTATGTCTTCAGGAAAAGCCAAATAAAGTATAGCAAGAAATTAAACTCAAAAACAAAATGAATAATTCATGTGATCCAAAATATCAAACTATTTGTGAGTGAAACTTTTAGTTTTTTATAAATAAATAAGTATTGGAACAATATCCAAACAATGATTTACATTAGTTTATCTGGTCTATAAACTGTTTAATTCAAACAGAATAAATGTTGAGTGAAAGTGTCTCTTAGTGTATGTTTATACAATTTTTGATAATGTAAAGGATACATGCATCAATGTGGCTTTGAACCAGAGTTATTACACTTTACCCTGTATCTGTTAATTCAAGCCATTCAGAGAATATTTTATCATATATATTTTTGATAAATATTCATCTAAAAGACAATTTTTAAAAAGTAAGTTTTAATTTTTTTTTTTCAGCAAAATATATCCGTTTATAAATCTTAGTCAATAAATGAATTGAATGAAAAGTTTTGAAGAAATTATCAATTGCCTCTTGGATAGAGGTCAAATTTATTTATATAATTTTGGAAATCTACACTGTGTCTTTGAAGAAAATTTGCACTACCTTTTTCTTAGATTTTAATTTATGTAAAACAAACCAAGTATGATTTTTTTTAAATACACCTAAAAGAAAAAATTAAACAGTTTTATAAGTTAATAATGAAATAATTTAAAAATGTGTTTTCAATAATAAATTAATGATTTTTATAAATGATTACCCAATTTCATAAGAAAGACATATACTAGTCAGTTTAAAAAAAAAAAAACTTGAAAGATACTCCCATGACAAATATTAGAAAATTAATGAAATTAATAATCCCAATCTAAATTCTGATTATAACTATATTTAAAAGCAAAAAAATAAGAAATTTGGGAGTATTTTTCTAGACCACTATATAAGGAAAAAGATGAATATTATGTTTTAAATTAAGAAGTTTTCTATTAAAATATTGAAATAAACATCTATCTATGAACACAATCTTTATTCACTGAAACTGTAAATCAGTATGTCCAATAACGAAATTGTATAAATATTGCTGCAAAAAAAGGGTGGTTGTACAAAAGGTTTGAAATAAATATCTGCATCATTGATATTATAATAATTATTTAACATTTCTATAAATAAAGTAAACTCTCTTATTCTTATCATTATTACTACTTTTATTATTATTATTTAGATAACTTTCTGAAAGTTTAAAAGCAAAATGATACTAATCAGTTAATAGAATATTGATCTTTTGATAAGAGAATCTATTCTTAAGCTCATATTTCAGAGTTAGAAGAAATAAGAAAATTCCCAAAATGCAAAAATAACCAATATTTTTCAATAAATTGTCTGTCTTCTCTGAATTTTTTATAAATAAATTTAAGAACAGTCTTTTTCTTAATGTTAATATATATATATATATATATATATATATATATATATGTGTGTATGTGTGTGTGTGTGTGTGTATTCAGCAAAAGAAGACACTAACCAACAATCTATTGCTTTTGCTTTATTTATAATAATCTTCATCTTATATATTTTCTATATCCTCATACTTTTTCCAGTATTCATCTTTTTCATAAATAGTAAATAAGAGATCATTCACATAAAAAACATTAATCTCCAAATAACAAAATCCTCCCAGGAAATATTAGTTTTTTATATTTTGCAATAAACAAATGATCTGCATATGATCAGTCATACTTTTATAAACTTAATCTATTGAATATTCTCTGGATATTATTTGAATTATAGTAATTCATATTTAAGATGATATGAAATCATAGTTTTATGATTTTAAATGAGAAAAAATACAATCATGAAAATTTAGACTTGTGTGGTTTCAATAAATAAGAAAGTGCCATGAGAAACATTAAATATGATTTGATCAAACTGTTACTTCATAGTAAAGTACATATACATATAATCTACAAAATGTCTTACTGACAACTTCCTCTCATTCTAGGTTTGAGTGCAGAGGTCTTTTGTTTTGGGACCAGTCTGATAACATTAAGGAAGTGCAAAAATTACTAATGCAATAACTGTGAGGATGATATCTGAAGCTGTTGGTATTAGTATTGGCAAAGTGGAGACAGTTCTAACGAAAGATCTGATCAATGTTTCTCCTGAAATTTTCTCATTACTTACTGAACACACCAGGATGGCTGACATGGAAATAAAAGTTGTACAACACCCACCTTACAGCCCTGACCTAGACCTATGTGACTTCTTGCTGAAAGACAGACTCAGTGGAATCAAATTTTAGTCAACAGAGGGGCTGCAAGAGGCATTAGAAAATTACTTGACAGGAGTACCAAAGAAGGACTTTGAGGAAGTCTTCCAGGTTTTGAAGATATGTATGAAGAAGTGGGTAGATGCGGTGACCCTTCTTTTAAAGGTGACAAAGCTTTATAAGTGGATGAAAATAAACATTATTTTTTCTGACATTTTCGTTGTAGGAACTAAGTATTAATACTTCATACTCTCCAGATACAATGTATGATTTCATTGTTTGCACATCTAGCCTGGGCACCTTTTGCTCAAACAAAATCAAAGAGAGGAATTGCATCAGCCAAAGGCAGTAAGTCACGTGACTTGCGCGGCGTAGTTGTAAATACACATTAACGAATTAGAGCTTGTAAAAGCATATTCTTCTGCTTCAATTTTTAAAGAGGAAATGAAAAGACTCTCCCTCTATCAATCGGCACATATCACCCAGGGGCTATGTTTCCATGAACATGAATTACCTTTTCAATTCTCTCTACTCATTTTCTCTGATTGTGGACTTTTTAATATTGTTGCACTCAGCAAATTCAATACTCGATATAAAGTTTACTTTTAAAATTTAATTTCCATCTTCTTGTTTATCAAATTTTTTAAAGTAGTCTTTGTTTTGTCATAGTTGTAGAAATGATCTATTGTTAAAAGACCAGATGAGAACTATTGTTGAACATTTTATTTAGTATATTTCATAAAACAATTCTCTAAGGTTATTTTCTTTGTTATGTCTTTCTTGGTTTTATCTTAAAATGTTAGTTTTTGAAATTAGAGACTATTTATGGAATCTTTATTTGCAAGTATTGATACCTCAAGCTAAGCCTTATCTTCAATGAATTATCAAAATATATACAATATTTCACGGTTGATTTCAACTCCTTTTATTCCAAAAACAAAATAATTAAATATTTTAGTCAAATAATAATTGCTCAACTATTTTTGAAGAATCTTGGTATAAATTGTGGGAATTTTATTGAAAATTTAAAACTACTATTTATAGTTTGTATTCTTGAACTAAAACTTTTTAATCACTAATTTTAATTTGTTTTTAGATTTTTTTGTCATTTAACAATTTTATTTACACAATTCAATTAGCTAGTTTTCTAAATTTATTGATTATTAGTTACTTTAATAACTATACCTATTGTTGTAAAAAGTACTTTTACAAATTATAAAAACTATGATTGCATAATATTCTAATTACAACATTAACTGAAACTAGATCAATTAATAACTATGAAGATTGCATTGATTTAAAATGTTTAGTTAAATAGAGCTATCTTTGATTATTAGTTGAGATAGATTAAAGATGGTGAAATGAATGAAGCAAATTTTTGATTCACTAGATTTTAATGTACTAGATTTTGAGGTGTCAGTTTTAAAACTTTGATAATTTTTATTTCTTTCAACTGAATTCATTAAAAATTTACCATTGAACAGGCAAAATTACAGGGTTTAATTGACTAACTTTCTGTTCATTTTCACAAAGACAACAAGGTTTAATTTAGTATTTTTGATGAAATGGTCTGACTTATCAGGCTCTGACAAAAGAATTTTATCACTCTAGATTTTTATTCTGTAACCTACACACAGGGTGGAAAAACAAAAATAGGCAAAAAATGCCAATACTACCATGACTTTCATAGTATTTTCTCCGAATACAGAAGTTGCACATTTGTGAGTATCTAATTTTAACAATCTTTAATATAACCATCATTCATGCAGTAAATATAGCCAAAGTGAATAAAAAGTTTAATTGTCATTGGTCAGACTTTGTATAATCGTGGTAATAAACTTTAATTAGAATCTGTCAAAACGAAAGAAAAATTAGTTTTTAAAAGTAATAGTTTTTAAATCAGACACAAATAGTTTAATGACCTTGGTATTTTTAGATCAGTTGATATGAAAACAATTACCATTTCATCATATCTGTTCGTTATACTCTGCTTCCAATCCTGAGAAGCAATTAAAAGTAATTATGCAAATGTCAATTAACAAAACATGTATTACTTCCTGAAAGTACTTCTCTGCTTCGTAAGAAGTGGCAAGTGAAGTTAAAGGCGGACATGTGTTATTTACACAAAGTGAGCAACACAGGAAAGAAATAGAAAGAAGGTAAAACGTTTACAAAAAAAAAATAAATTAAAATGATATGGTAAGAGCAACCTTAACCAATTAATCTACTTAATGGTAATTAGCTTTTTAAAAGTTTGTTTCTACTTTCCATTTGTTGTCCTCTTTTGCTTCTGTCAATTGCTATTTTGTCTGAACAAGATTGGATTTGGCTAACAACATAAAGAAAAAGTGAAGGTAGAGCAGAGGTAAAAGCTTGGACTATGAGTTCAAATCCAAGTCAAAACCATTAGGTTCACTCTCAGTTGCTTCTGGTGGATGAGGCTCATTAACTTGAAAGAATAAGTCATCTGGATTTAAAAATAACATTGATTCCAAAATCTCAATTAGAGGAGACCCATCAAGTCAATGAGAGTAACTCATCTAGGTGAAGGGCAACACAAGAACCCTCGGAATGTAATAAGCACATAAAACTGACCTTGTGTCTAATTTGGTTTTGTACTCTAATAAGTATATATCGTAAAAAAAACATTTTGCAACTCAGCTAACTATTTGAGGTTAATTCTTTACATAAGTGAACTGGAGCAAATTGCATGAGTTTAAGCAACCAGTTCCTGTAAAAAATAATTTAAAGTGATTCCAACAGATTTGAACCTCTGTGAAGTTATGTATATTGATGTATATCTGAGTGGTACTTTCTTCTTCCTTGTTGTTGAGTTGTTTCTTCAATGTGTGCATTATATGATGCTATGATGCGACATTGTCCAGTTTATCCAGTTTTTTTTTGTGTTGAAGTATGTACCATAAGGACCTACAAATTTTGTGTTGCCAAAAGAATTTGGAATTATTGGAAAGAAACACTAGGGAAGAGAAGAGAAATAAACATAGATTCTTTATTCACTGAAATACAATCAGTTTTTTTTTTATTTGTCATAAAAAGTTTGGTTCGATACTGTTCTTTCTCACCTTTTTAGTATCACTATCAAACTATAATTTCATTCTATACATATGTATATAAATATATAAAATTTCATTCTATTTATATGTATATATGTGTATAATTTCATTCCATATATATGTGTGTGTGTGTGTGTGTGTGTGTATAATTTCATTCTATATATATATCAAAATGTGCAAGTATTTATATCAAAATGTGCAAGTATAGAGTTGGTGAATTGTCAGCTAAATGCGAAATTGTGCTAATTTTGGGGGAATATTGCCTAATCTTAAAATAATTTTTTGCCAAGTAAATATAAAACAATAATATCTGAGAATTTTCACAAATTTCATTAATTTAATTAAAAGCAAATAAGCTTTACAAATGGAACATTCACATTAACTGAAGATGAAATCTTTTCAAGTTAAATGTCTATTTAGTATGAATATTCATTCTTATCTTCTCAAGACAATTCAAACTATTAAATAAGTCTGTAATTGCATAATCAGCACTTCTAAGTTTATATTCTAGCACTTAAGACATAATGCTATTAAATGTTATCTTTAATCTATGCTAGATGATTGAAGCCATACATTCTATTAGGTTAAATTGTATATGAAGATAACATATTCCAAAGGCAGAAGCCATTAGAATTGACTGCCTTTACTTCAAAAGTAATAGATCTGAACCTATCTAAAGATCAGCTCACCTCAACTAATCTAAGATAAGAAGATCTCATTAGATTTGCCATAAAAGATTTGCTCTAAATGCCACCCTTTTATATCACATTAAAGGCATAAGAAAAATTATGATAAATGAGCTTAAGCTTATTGGTTTCCATGATAATCATAGAAATATTAATATAATACATCTAATTATTGCAATATCCATTTTCTTAGAGTATTAAGAAATAATCTAAACTCATCTAATGTTTCAGATTCATAGACATAATCCTTTCTCTTGTTAGAAATATTATGAATTTTTTTTTACTTAGCTTAAAAGTTAAAAAAATAAGAAAGTTTAAAGTAATTTTCTGAAACTAAGAACACATTCGATACTTTTAGAATAGTAATTATTTTTAAAGAATTTAATTCCAAAGATATTCTTGTACCGAATGGGATTTGATCATGGAAAATGCAGAAAAAACAATAAATGGTTAGGCTAGAGCATTCGTTTTTATATTTCATTCTAATTTCTTCACTTGGTTTATTCTTCCAATACAAATTATCAATAAAAAAAACTGTTAGAATAGTCAGCTTTTCTTAATTATTTGAATAAACAGTTTGACAACTGGCGAGGTATAAAGAAATAGGATAATTATTCACTGCAAGGTTATCTACTCAGGAATAGAATAATAGATAATAGAATTCATTTGTATTTTCTTCAAGCTTAAAAGACCTCATGATTTTGAACTGGTGGTTGAATTTTAAAATTTTAATAATTTCCTTGGAAGTTTCTATTTTGCAGCCTCTCCATATAAACCAAAGGTACATTTCCTTAAAAATTCTGGGGAGTATGAGGATTCATACTTTTCCCAAGCATAATCGTCTAAATATGAACATGACAGAGCGACTGGGATTCAAACTCAAGTAGTATGATTTCTAAGTCCAAGTGCCTAAGTGGATCTCCAAAAGAATTTTTGTAAGTAGCCATGACTCAACCAGAAATCTAGAGAATTGCTATTGGAATCTGTAAAAATAAAATGCCTATATTCTCTCAGACAAAAAAATAGCAAAAACCTTCCATGCTTATTAAGATAGTTTTAAAGATCTTTTTTTGTAAACATATTCTTATGATTTATGAATGAAAAAAAAATATATGAAGTTATAAAAGAAAATAATGATGAATAATTGATGAAGAAGAATCTATGCAGCTAATAAATCATTTTTTTTATAAAACATGATTTTTCATTATAAACAAGAGGTTTTGGGGCAGAAAAAAATCAATCATTTTATAAAAAGCAAGTATATTTTTTGCTATGGTCATCTTTAATTACTCATATGCTTTCTTGTAGTCATATGAGGCTAAGTTTATGTTGTGGAGACCTAAACTACAAATGAAATCTTCCACACAGTAGTAATTCTATGGCTTATTCAGAATCAAATACTAGTCTTATAGTGCCTATTGAGTTAGTGGAAGTGAATGTGATTGAAGGTAGTGTAATATTTGTTTGTTTGGTTGAAGAATAATAATAATAATACAAATATTAATCTTTAAATATTTTATTTGTACATAATGCAAGTACTTCTTGTGTCAAGCAAAATTGTCCACAGGCAGTACACATTTTTCTGGCTTGGATGTTGAGCGGATACTAACTTGACTTACATGTCTTTGTTGCTGGTATATCATGGATTGGTTAGAGAAAGAGAGAGAAAAGGAGTGGGAGAGAGAGAGAAAGAAGATTCCGGGTTATCTGCCCCTGGCAGATGGGGCTCATTAATTCAGGACTAGTATCTCATCTGGGTGAAGGGCAATACTGATTTCAAAAGTCCAAAAAGGTTCTCCAGGTTGGGAGTTGAGCATAGGACTGACAACTCTTTCTAGTAAAACAAGTATACTACAGAAACAGCAAAAAAAAACGTTGCTGCCCAATGCACCACTGGGTACAGCAGTTGATGATGATGATATAATTTTCAATCTTATATCTCCGTCTGTTTTTTATAACTCTTTTTGATATTACAAAATAAATATAACACTTTCCAGCTACCTGGCTATGTTTTCTTAGATAATTTAATTTTAACAAAAGTTTTGAGTTAAACTCTAAAACCTGAAATGGTGTAATAATTTTTTAAATTAAAGCCTACCTCCCAATTAGTCCAAAAACCTAATGACAATCTTGTGTAATCTTGACTTCTTTGGAATTTTTTAAGAACTTTATTTTTAAATATCAAAGAAACTCTTATCAATTGAAAAAAAAAATAATGCATGGCAATACCAATTTCTTTAAAATCTGTTTCTGTTTTACTGAGATAAAACCAAGAATTTAAATACCAGCAATCAGTTTGTGTACTTTTGAAACGAATAGCTTCAATCAGCTTTTACCAGCTCAATTCAAAGAAAATAAAGGAAAAGAAAAGTATGACAAGCAATAAAACAAATCAATAAAAAGGCAATATTTCTGTTTTCTATTTCGATGAAAGAGGAATCTTATTTGCTATGCATATTTTTTTATACATCTATTTTTTCATTCTTCTCTGAGCTTTTATCTGTATTTTTGATAAATACACATGCATTTTATTTGGGTTTGTCTGTTTGTCTATGAGCACTAGCTGTCAATGGTTAATATCATGACTTCACTTATGCTTTTGCTTGAATTTGAAAGATCAAAACTATTGTTGAGATCATTAGTAAAAATCCTTTTGCATATTGATAACATTGTTGAAAATATGAATCTAGCTGGTTTAAAATATCATCATAGAGGTTAGGATGTTAAATCCCAATTTCTTTTTACACTTAAAAAAGGCAAAATACTCAGTGGATTTGAATCCAGAGTAGTGTGAGATTTTGGTTGAGTAGCTCGGCTTCTATACATGGTTTCTATAATAAGTAATGAGAAAATGTCAGAAGAGACATTAAGTATAATTTGATCAAACTGCTACTTGATGTACATTTACATATAGTCTACAAAATGTCTTACTGACAACTTCCTTTCATTTTGGTTTTGAGTGCAGTGGTGTTTGTTATCTGACCAGTCTAATCAGGTTTGCTGAAAAATATTATGCCATCAAATTTTGTGTTAAACTTAAAACCAAACAAGAAGCTTATGGAATGTTAAAGGGGAACTATGGGAATAAACAGATGAATCAAGAATGTTTCTAGTTATGGTTTAACAGATTTTCTGAAGAAAATTTAGGATGAAGTTAGGTATGGAGCACCAAACAATGCATTTTTGTTTTTACCATTTACATCCAGTGATGCCTTGGGTTGGTGCGCATCAAGTAAATATAATATATACACGTGTTTGCTTCATAGCAATGCAATCTTAGATCTCCACTAATCCATTCAGCTAGAATTTTTTAAAAAAAAGGAGGCATTACTTTTGGAACAAACCGCAGAGATGAGAATGTTAGAAATTTAATATTAAATGATTTTTTATAAAATAATGATAGTTTTTCATATTAACTTCACATTTTTACATACTAATAACAGCTTGTAGTAACCTCTTACTAAAGAATAAAAAATAGGACAGTTTCCATACTACCTAGACACTTACTATGCCTTTCTCTTTCTCCTGTACTTCCATATCAATCAAAAAAGAATTAATACTTCCAAAATCCCTTGTCTCTCTGTCTCTGATCAACAGACAAATGCCAAGTCAAGTACAAATATTAAAAGCTCATCAATATTAAACTTTTTGTGGTTTCTACCTATATCTTTGTCGTTGTTATCATGATTTTTCACTCAGGTAAAATTCAAACCAAGATGTGAAGCATGGTGGTCTTAGTAGTTGGTTTATAAAAATTGTACATTACATATGTCTGAATAAATACTGACTACAAGTGGAAACACTTGAAGAACACTTTACATTGATTGACTTAATAACTAATAATGCTTTAGGAATGTAAACAGCTAACCCCCATAGATTAAATAAAGGGTTGCATTTTTAATTCCATGAAAGCTTTAAAGTTTGACATAAAAGTTAGGGGTTCAAATAATACCTCAGGAATTCCAAAGGATGTATTGGTTAGAATATTATGAAACCAATGACAATAAGTATAAAAGTCCAAATAACCTAAATAATGCTACTAATCCAAACTCTTGTCAGAAATTCAGAGAATCAATATTACTTTTTGTTTTGGCTTGTTTTTTAACTGTTCCCCTTAAATATTTTTATTTTATTTTGGTTTTAAGATGTTAAGATATATTTGGGAATCATGTCAAGCACTTAAGATTCAAGTATTCTCTACTTATCATTTTTATGGAATGGCAATGTATTTTGCTTGCAGTAATTGGTATTAGAATCATTTCTATTTACAAACATCAGTGGACTAAAAATATTATTCAGCAATACAATGCAAAGTATTTTAAATTCTGAATAACAATAAAAATAATATTTCATGTTTCAAATGCTTACGTAACCCTGTATTGACTACTGTGATGAATTTGGCTGATTCATGAAACTCCTGAGTTATAGAAGAAGATTGTATAGAACTCTTGCCTACTGAAATGGTCCAGATGTTCTTTTTGATTATGCCTATAGTTTTTAACATATTCACTTACAATAATTTCCAAATGTTAAAATCACTGCTTTCTGTATAAAAATGGTAAAAATTAAGCGCCAAAGATTTTAGATATCACTTTTGTTGCAAAGGATTTATATTTTACCACAAATAATTTTTGAATTGTGACTCTAATCCTAATAGGGTAACAATATATATCAGTTAATTTACCATACTATTCTGACAAAAATTTGAACTTTATAACAATATTTAAGAAACAAATTATAAGATTTCAATTTCCAATTTTTTTTTTTTCTAATGAAAAAAACATCTCATCTAAAATGAAAGATAACCAATCACCGCCAATGCTTAAAACAATGTAATCCAGGCTCTTTTTCATCTTATATTTGTCAGCCATTGTTCTGATTAATAATAGATAATGGAAATTATTTTATTCCTACTTAAATTCCTTCTTGTGTCAATAACAAAACATCCTATTACATTGTTTAAAACTAAACACTTGTAAAGAGGAATGTAGATCCCAAAACAGTTTCAAAATGGTAATTAAAAATCTAGAAATACATTGCAGGTTAGTAAATACAACTGTTAAGGGTGATTATCAAAGAATAGTTTCTCATTATAAACATTGAAGATAATTGAAAAGTCAAAATTTAGACCATTTTTCTATATTTCCAGTGTTTCAAAATTAAATATCATTATATAAGCATAAATTTAATTTTGTTATATTTTGGCAGAGCTAATCTAAGACTTTTTGGCGTTGATTTATTTTGTAGGGCAGAGTTTCCATAAATTTTTTTTATAAATTTGTTTAGGTATATATCAAGTCTTTAGACCAAAAATTGGCAAAGTAGTTTGGTAGAGACTGTTCCCCTGACACACACACATGCACATGGTTACTTTTTTATAGTAGTAGTAGTAGTAGTAAAATCTTTGCCATAAAAATGGATGCATAAAAATGTAGATAAAATGTATTCTGATAAAGAATGAGAAAAAATAAAATGATATAAAAGAAAAAAATATTTGCTGGGGTTGAAGTAAAAAGCTCTTGAAATAAGGTAAATACAAATAAAGAGTAAAACAATGTTGAATTGTATTGTGGATGAATTTAAAGGTTAGAATAAAAGCTTAGGGACATTTCTTATATAGAAATTCTTCAACAATAGAGAAAAACCAGAACTAAACAATTTCCTTGTAAAGCAAAGCATGAAAAAAGCACAGCAAGGCAGAAAATGAACGCAATTATTCTGCATTGCCCGTATCTTTGGTTTGTGAAGGATATTTTCTGTTTTTTCAAGTTATGCACTTACTTTTTTTGCCTCTGAAAGTAAATTTAGGACAGCTAACAAAAAAAAAAGAAAAAAAAGACAGATTTCTTTGAATTGCTTCTGGTCAAGAAAACTTCTTTTTCTTCATCCATTATTTCTTTTTCATCTTTTACCTATTTTTTTTTTTCATTTTCCTTTTAGCATTTGTTAGTTTTTTTAGTATTATTCTGTACTCAAGCACTACTGGATGAAATCCATTGAATAGTATTCCAGCGCCTTGCACAAATATACTTAATCACTTAGATATAGATGAATAAATATGAATATTGATTTGCATAGACATATATATTAAAATGGATGTATGCATATTTATAAATCAAAAAAGCTGTGTATGTTTGTCTGGAAATGATATTTCCATTTCTTAATAAATCTTTACCAAATTTGGTTTATCCTGAGAATGACATTCGACTGTTATTTGTGATGTGTTTTTCTTTAGAGCTCTTGGAGAATATTGAATCTTCCAATATTATAAATCTTAGAATTTTTTTCTTAGTCTGTTTTAAAATCAATATTCCTCATATCAAAATTGAAAAGGAGCAACTGAAAGAACATGTAAAACAATAAAAATGAGGATAACAGTTCAAATAATCTAGAGAGTACAAACTATTGTGCTTTATCAAAACACTTAGATGAGTAATTGTTCAAGAATTCCAGTATCAAGTACAGTCAAATCCCATTGGAGACACCAGTTTCCGATAGATCACTAATGTTAAGCAACGTAGAACCTCTTGAGTTTTTTGTTTGTTTGTTTTGTGTTTAACAGCATATCAACCTTTTTTGGTCATTTTAATGCCGAAAACAATTACTTATGATAAACGTTATTTTTATATACACATAGTTTTTTTAATAACACAAGTTGCACTATTTAGTCCACAGCTGGAGGTAAGATGATGATTCGTACCTTTCCTAAGGGTATTAGTCAACATGTCAATGTAGATGGAACAACTTGGATTCGAACCAGCATACTACGGTTTCAAAGTTCGATTGCCTTCCCACTGGGCCACGTCGACTGCCCAACCTCTTGAGTACTAAGATGGATAACCACTGAGGAATATTATGTACTGTACCAGGCTGGTCAGCATTTGTGGCATGGTCAGTCAAATGCATTAAGCATTTGAACTGAAAGACTTTCCTCTCTTCAACCCTTCCCTCAAAAAGGACCGACCATGCAAGCTAAAAAACTCCTCGATTAGAGTTACCCCCTATGGTGAAGAATTGGAGTTTCAGAATAATTTGAAATTGTGAAAACTCCATAACAACAGGACAGCTGATGCAAGCCAGAATGGTTTGGGAGATGCCGTCCTGTTCAGAAACAAATTCATCAGCATCGATCTTGGCACCTTGGAGCACCAGTTTACTCTTATTAATAAGTGAAAATTATTAATGAGATTATAGACAAGAAATAAAGATATTAAACGTGTCTGAGACCAAAGAGTTGATGAAAAAAATGATAATACTGTGAATTTAATGATGCCAACATGTTTAGTTTTTTAGAGCATAAACTGGACTTATGAGTCATAAAAAAGCCTTTATCAAACAACTAAGAAATAATCAAAGAGAAAGACAGGCAAAGAATTAATGCACATAAATAGATTCTTGGTGACAAAAGAATCATAATATCCATATTTTCTCCAATACAGAAGTTATTTAAGATATGATAATTCTTAATTTTCTCGCAATGAACTGGGCTTTTTTTTTGGGGGGGGGTTAGGGTTTTATTCACAATGTTATAATTC
This sequence comes from Idiosepius hallami, assembly GCA_034780655.1. Lineage (NCBI taxonomy): Eukaryota > Metazoa > Mollusca > Cephalopoda > Idiosepiidae > Idiosepius > Idiosepius hallami. Next base: position 17,113 of record JAUZSX010349171.1, read on the forward strand.
TGAAATATAAGCAAGTTAATACAACATATTTTTTTTAATTTTTATTAGTTGCCAGCAAAATTCAGTACAGTTTGAGAAAAGAGAAAAGAGAATATGCTGAATACATAAATTTGATGAAAATTTTATAAGTTCTTTGGAAGGTATATTTTTTTTTTTTTAAATCATCATAGAAATAGTTTATTCTTTATTGAGAGGATTTGCCTTTAATTATAAAAGAAAAACTATTGAATCCTCTCAAACCAGATTAGAACGCCATGGAAGGTTTATATCTACTTGGTCAAGCACAAATCCAAGTTAGAAACAAGGCCAGTTTAACATGCTCATTATCATATCCCTGGGCCCGGGCGGTGCTTAGGGCCTCTGCAGACCCCACAATTGTGGGAGGGCCACAAGGCTTCTTGGCTTCACAGATCTTTAGCAATTCAAAACATTACCTAATTAATTAAATATTAGAATTGATGAGAAAATCATTATCATACTTGAAACATACAGACACCCATCAATCCATCTCCTTTTCTATGTATCTATCTATCTATTTGGTTTTTGATCAAAGGCTCCAGTATGTTGGGGTGCAATTTGCTTTTTTAGGGGAAAGGGGGCCGCAAGGCGCATTCTGTGTTAAAGTTGCAAGGTGGTTAAGGTACTGCCATTGGATTTTTGTAATCAGTGTTATCCTTATACCAAGATAAGTTACTCTCCCAAATTTACAAGCCTCATCTGCCTGAGACATCTGAAAGGGAATTTAATGTTTTTGGTTGGGATTTGAACTTGCCTGATATGATTCCAGAGTCCAACCTTTTACTAATGCTCCATGCATTCACCTATAGGAAGTTACTGATACCAAACATGCCACAGAAATCAATTATTGGTGGCCAATGTATGGATAGAGAAAGAGAAAGGCGCAATCACCCATCCAAATATTTTTGCTAAGATTTTTATTCATTTTTCTGTGGCTTTTTTGTTTTCTTGTTCTCAGTTTTCTTCAGTTTTTTTTTCCTGATTTTTTTCTTGAAATATTTTCTTTTTTTTTATTACTTCCCTCGCTTTTTTTCTTTTGCTTTTTACCCTCCCTCGCTACTTCTCCTTCCCTTCCTTCTCATTTTATCTTCTGGTTTTCATTATCATCTTTTCAACAAATTTATCACTTAGTCTTTTAGAAATACTAATTTTGATCTTGCTCTTCCATAATTAATTAACAAATTCAGTGCTAATTAGGAATCATCTATTGCTGTCTCATTCTAATCTCTCTTCAATAGAGCCTAATTGTTCAGACATGTATCCTAGAAAAATTAGATTTCTAAAATTTCTGCTTTCTTTCATTCTTGATTTTAATCAGAAAGAAGAAACATTCTTATACTTTTTTTAAAAATGAATACCCAACTAACCTTTCATAGTCAATATAAACAAAATTTATTAATTATGGTCAAAATGTTAATAACAATTTCCTACAAACTTTTAATCATAAAATAATCAGAATTTTTCCATCAGTGAATGCCCTAACAACCTATGATATTATATTTTTATCTAACTTGTCTAAGCAGAACCCAAATCTAATAGACCAAACAAAGTAATGAAAAGCCATTGACTCTGTGGCTACGCTTATCATCTATGTATATGTATATTATATTTACTCGGTGAGCACCAACCCAAGTTTAGCACAAGGCCATTTTTACGTGCTCTTACCTGGGCTTTATAAAACCAGTGTTACCCTTCACCTAGATGAACTGCTCTCCCGAGCTAACGAGCCCCATCTGCCCGAGGCTGCTAAAGTGAAAGTAATTGTTTTGACTGGGATTTTTTTACTCGCGTAACACGATCTTTTAAAAAGATAATATAAGTGTGTTTTGTTACCAATAATCTTGATTTTTAGTTTGTGGCAAACTTGTGGCCAGAGCTTTACTCACTTGTCGAAGATGCGATAACTCGCTTCATAATTTTAGTTACCAATTTGTGGTCTAATAATACATATCCAATTAGTTTGAATGTAATTTGAATGATGCTTGGAATCAGTGGCTTCCTTTATCGTCGCTAAAACAGAATTTATTAATTTCTTTTAAATAAGTTTGGAAATCCTCACCAAGCCAGTACCAATATAAGTAATAGATTGGAAAAAAAATGGCTACTGTTCTACACTAATGGCTCAGAGGTATCCATCACTCTATTTTTTTTTTTACAATCTGTCTCCTACACTTCTCATTCTTCTTCTTCGGCAGTCCGTCGATTTCGACGATGACGTGGAGGTATGTCAGTGTCTGTGCCGAAGGTGTGTCTCCTACACTTAGGACAGAAGAAAAAATAGGCAAAAAACTCACAAAATAAAAAGTAATCTCATGAATGTAGAGTAGACTCTGCAGTCTCCATGTTGTAGAGACCCAGTGCTTTCTGGCACTTGGTGGGTTGGATTCAGAGGGGGAGATACGGTGTTGTCGGTCTGCGTTTAATTCCAAGACTGGCTTAAACAGGCGTTTTCGTAACTGTTTGTATATGGGAAATTGGAGATAACTCCAGGGCATTTCTGGTAACGTACCCAGCACCTCTACAATGAAGACGACCGAAGCAAGTTCGGCAATATTCGCCAGATCTAAACAAGTGAGGATATTGTATCCTTTATATGGTTAAGATTGATATTTTTAAAAGTTTGCAGAACCTTTAAAACTTGAGTAGAGAAGTATACTTTGAAGAATATTCCCTTCAGCTATGGGTTAAATAGTGCAAGATCTTACCGGTGAAGGTGGAGGACGATGTCTACACTGACACAACGGCGCTGAAGGCGGATAAGGCTGCAACAAAAGATGGGGTTCAGGGGTCGTGGTTATCCATGCCATTTGAAGAAGGTCGTGTGTTGACTGCAGGTGCATCAGTCTCCCCACGTTAAAAAGACCTTACGCCAGACGTCCTCCCGAAAGGGTCCACAGGTAACAAGATGGAGGACAGTCATACACGACCACGAGTAACCGCCGACGATGACTTTGAACAATAGATAACCAGTCGGACTTTGGAATCTTAATACTTATGTTTGAATCCCAGTTGGTTCATGTGTGTTCATAATTGGACTGATGCTCTTGGGAAAGATATATGTCCCCACATTTTCTCCAGCTTTTCATTAAACAGTGGATATCGTTTTATGAAATAATCTAATTTAATTCAATTCAATTTAAACAATCAACATCTCTTTCGAAGATAAAATCAAGACTAGTTTAATAAATTCAGACAATCAGTATCTTTGTGAAGATAGAATTGTAGATGAGAGTAAACGTCTGAATCACTTGAATATATATAATCAAGACACATCTAATAATTTCAGAAAATCAACATCAATTACATTTACTCATATTCCTGACATCCGATGTTTTCCTCTAATTGTTGTGCTTCGTAATAATCAAATCGAGTGCATCTAAAATCTCACTGTTGTTCATTTTATGAATTGTTTCATTCCTTTATTAGTCATTATTAACTTTACAGACAGAAAAATTGTCTCGCCTGAAATGTCCTTGAGGGTTTTCATTTTGAAAGGGGGCGAAACAAACTGTATAATATAATAAACTGTCCTCTGTCTATGACCATGTTGATACGCGGCACCGAAAAAATGTGCAATTCTGCCGTTCTTTATCTAATTGTTTATTTGATAACTGGTTAAAAAAAAAAGTTTCATTGTATATTGTTCATTTATTTGCTTGTTGTTTTTTTGTTTTGTTTTTTTTTGGGGGGGTTTAGTAGTTTGAGTTTTTTTTATTAGGAAAACTTGTAATCATGTTATTAATTATTTAGAGAGAAATATACAGGAATGATTGTAGTGCATTAGACAAACGCCTGGATTCCGGAACCGTAGATCACGAGTTCGGATCCTAGTGGATCCATTACGTTCACATTCGATCCATTACTTTTCTACTCTACCCGCTTCTGTCTTACCTGTGGTAAGGGAATTCTAGCCAATATTGGCGTCATCAGTCATATAAGAACACACAATTAACGCCAGGAAAATCGGTCATCCTCGATTTCGAGGAACGATCTACTTACTTGTACTTCTAGCATTGTCCACCAGGGATAGGTTGAGCCAGCTTTAATTGTGCTCACAACCTCGCGTGTCAAGGCTATCCATCTACAGCAGTCAGCAGCAGAATCTACGTCATGATATAGCCATTCGCGATTCCACTAAAAACGTGAGGACCGGATACAATCTCCATGTCTGTTTGATCGTATCGAGCCACGTCTTGTTGTGATCACCTTGGCCCTTCTTTCAACCTGTAGGTGTGTTTAACACCACCAGTTGACGGACAAGCTCATCACTAGGCCGGTATATCTGAGTCTCATTGTAGTAGTTTTCTCTAATACCCCCTGGAAAATTATGAATTCACATATTGCCTACAGATAGGAGTTAAATAGTGCAACTTGTTCCAACCGAACAACCTGATGATAATGTGGCATGATTTTCTGGTCGGAAGAGGAAAGAGAGTGGGATGAGATTCGGCTGATACCGTGTTTGGAGCGAGGAGAAGGACACCGGTGTCGAGGAGATAAGAACAGAACAGAACGGGACACGAACGGACGTGAGGCACCAGACCAGTTGGGTCGGTGTCGGACGAGAGGGCCCACATGGAGGAGAAAATGTACGCGGGTTGTTTTGTGCTTACGGAGCGAGGAGCTCTATTTTAGACTCTTTACATGTGACTCTTAAATGTATGTAAATGTTTTATTTATGTCTGTTTTCGTTGAATATATTGTTTTCCGTTAAACAACCAGGAGTTGTCGTGTCCGTTCATTTCTGGGCCAAGTCAGCCGTGTGTGTTTTTCATTACAATTTACTTCTTTCAAATTCTTTTTACAGATTATTTCTATTGCAAATACAAATAAAGTTATAATATTTTAAAAGTGAGCACTAACTTTATGGACACCCTGTATAATCTGTTAAATTATTGGATATCTATTCAAATAGATATTTTGGGGAAAAAAATGTTAATAAATGAATGCTACAAAAAAACAAACAATTTACATAAATTGATACTTATCAAATATTAACCACTTCACCCGCAATAGCAATTTTTATTGGTCTTTACCAAGTTTGTATTTTGAAATAATTGTTCTCTGCATTAAAATGACCTAAAAAGGTTGATATGCCGTAAAACAATAAAATAATTTACATAAATGGATACTTATCAAAAACAATATTAACCACTTCACCTGCAATGACAATTTTACTTATCGTCACCAAGTTTGTATTTTGAAACAAAAGGTGAAAGGGCTTATCAAAAATTAATTTATCAAGTAGCCAAAAGACGAGTTTTATCGCACTTTATTAATAGCAATAAAAATACCACACAATAAATATGTAATAAGAATTTCGGTAGAAAAGAAATATTTCTTTTAAAAATATCTGCTGATTCAGGATTTTAAAAATCAATTCTAGTAAGATACCACTTCTGTTGTTATTCAAGGGACATAACTCTACAAATTACCTCCTCTTGATATGAATGGATTCTGTCAATCCTATTTCAGTATAAATAATTAAAACCATTGTAAAAATCTTACTTCAGTTAAGAAATACCTTCTAATTAGTGATAAAAAAATGTTTCTATATTATTGTTTAAAAGCTACTTTTTTTCCATTATTTTTTATTATTGGTATATGCACAGTGCTGTACTTAGCCACTTAGCATACCCAATGCAGAATGCGCCTTGCGGCCCCTTTTCCTTAAAAGACCAAGTTGCCCCCCCTCAACATACTTGAGCCTTTAACTATATATACATATATATAAGAT
>JAUZSX010349203.1:0-10193 GCA_034780655.1 Idiosepius hallami
AGAGAGAGAGACAGATAGATAGATAGTTAAAGAGAGAGAGAGAGAGAGAGAGAGAGAGAGAGAGGGAGAGAGAGAGAGAGAGAGAAAGAGACGATTGACGGAACGGATCAAATAGAAAATGATTAAAAGGCTAGAAGAAAACTAGAAAATTTATACACTAAAAGAGAGAAAATGAGGTAGGTAAAATGGGGAAAATAAAAGATTGCGAATGAAAGAAAGGGTTGGAGATGAAGAAGAAAAAGTAGAAGTAAAGAAAGAAAAAATAAGAAGAAAAAAGAACAAGAAAAAGAATGAAGTAGGAAACATGAAGAGAGAGAGAGAGAGTGTGGGAAGAGAGTGAGTGAGAGAGAGAGAGAAAGAGAGTGTGGGAAGAGAGAGAGAGAGGGAAGAGAGAGAGAGGGAAGAGAGAGAGAAAGAGAGAGAGAGAGAGAGAGAGAGAGAAATAAGAAAAGGGTTTAAAATAGAAAAAAAGGACTAAAAAGACAAAGATTCAAAAGATAAAGAAGAAAAAAAAAAGAAAATAAGAGGAAAAGAAAAATTTTAAAACTGGGAATAAAAAGAAAAAAAGAAAATAAAAGAGAAAAAGAAAGAACGAGAAAAAGAAATAAAAAAAGAAGGCAAGGAAAGACAGAAAAAGTATGTAAAATAAGCAAAATAGAGAATTTCTCCAAAATATTTTTTAAAAAAATATAGCAAAAGAAAGAAAGTTTAAAAGAAAGAAAGTTTGAAAGAAAGAACGAAAAGTTGGTAACATAAGAAAAGAAATTTCAGTAAAGGAGACGAGATGGAAAAAGTAAAGAAAATAATGAAAAAAAGGGGAAAAAAGAAGAAAGAAATGAATAAAGAATAAAGAAAAAAAAAGGAAGAGCAAAAGAAAGAATAGAAGAAAGTTTTGAAGCTTAAGCAAAGGAGAATTAAGTAAGGAAGCTTGGAAGGAAAAAAAGAAATTTTAAAAAGTGAAAAAGAAAAAGGAAAGAAACTAAGATTGGTAACAAAAAGAGATTTAAGTAAAAAGCTAAAGTTTTAAAAAGGTACCTAAAAATTAAAAGATTTGAAATATTGGCTTTTTCGGTTGACTGCTATCGCTCTCTGCTGCCTTAGGTATGAATGGCAAGCTAGTATGGCACAAAACGGATGTGACAAGACGACAGAGTTGCGAAAGTATTAAAGAATATTTTTTTATTTTTTGTTGTTTGTTGTTTCTTTCTTCTTTTTTTATTCTCTTTCTTTCTTTTTTATTCTCTTTCTTTCTTTTTTATTCCATTTCTTTTTTCTTTCTTTCCTTTTTCTTCCTCTATTTGGGTTTGCTTTTTTCTTATATTCTTCTTTTTTTTTCTTTTTTTATTCAATTTTCTCTTTTTTACGTTTTTATTCATTCATTCATAATTTTATTTTTCGGTCTTTTCTTTCTTTTTTCTTTTTTCTCTTTTTCATTTTCTATGTTTTTTCTTTCGTTTAGCTTTTTTTATTCGATTTTTTTTATTCACCAAATTTTCTATCTTTATTTAAATTTCACTACTTTTTTCAGACTTTATTTCTGTTTTTGTTTATTTTAAAAAATTGTGTCCAAAAAAGATATATATTTTTCTCCCCTCCCCCTTCTTATGTTTTTTTTTTTCATTCTTTCTCTTTACTTTTTTTCTTTCTTTTTTCTTTATTAATCTATTTGTTTTGTCATCATTATCATTTTTTTTTTCTTTTTATGCCTTCACTTAATACTCTTTTTCTTCCCTTCCCTTTTTCTTTTTTATCTCTTTCTTTCTTTTTCTTTATATATATATATATATATATTTTATCTTTCTTTGTTTTTTCTCCTTTCTTTTCTTATCTCAACCTGCTTGGTTCACTCGCGCTCCCATGAGAAAGAAGGCGGTTCCTATAGCTCTTTATCACTCACAACGGCCACCCCATCCTCAGTCCAACTATTACTACTACTACTACTACTACTACTACTACTACTACTACTACTACTACTATAACCACTCATACTCTAACTGCTTGAACTTCTATTGCAAGTCCTTCGCTAGCTATTCAAAAGACCCTCTCTCCATCGCCTGTAACAACGACATTAAACGTTGGAATAACCACGAAAAGAAAAAACGGGAGACCAGCCTTCTATAAGTTAACTTAACACAACAAATATCTTTATTCGCCCAGGCGAAATTTTGTCGAAAGTAAGACTGCGTACTTTTACTTTGATTAATACGGAGGGAAAAAGGAAAGAAAGAATAAGTTTGATAATCAAATCTAAAAAGTGAAAAAAGAAAGTAAAATAAATCAGTATCGATAAGAAAATGATTTATTTAGGACTCGGAATGGAGAATGGATAAAAAAAGAAAAAAAAAAAGATGAAATAAGTTGCATTTTTTTTTTGGTGTGTGTGTCTGTATGCTTTTTCTTTCCTCCTTTTAAAACGGGGATGTCAACATATTCCCCTTATCGAGTTTAAAAAAAGATTAGAACATTAACATTAACAAAACTATTTTTCATTATTCACCCTTAAAAAACAAAAACAAAAAACAAAAACAAAAAACAAAAGACAAAACATAACAAAACAAAAAACGCAAAGTTGGCATACACAAATACAACCAACTACCACACCTTCGTTACGTACAACTTAGAATTATTCAAAAAAGCAAAACCCAAATAATGAAAAACATTAAACAATCTTGCAAGTGTTTATAAAGGATTTGTTTAAATATTTTAGTGGTTAAAGAAGAAAACAAACGATAAAAAAATACAAAGCAAAAACTAATTAGAAGTTCTCTCTCATGATGCAAGCTTTATTTCTTAGTTTAACAGTGAAACTGTTTTGCGTTATGGGCTTCTTTGGTACACCGGCCCTATGCATCCCAAAAGCTGATATTCACTATAGCGATGTTCACACTGCGATACTACAAAACTCCATGAAAGTGCTTTTTGGCGCCGACGAAGGACGTTTACCTCGGGATAAAAACAAAAGGCTTTTGCCGGACCCTGATGAGCCTGCACGGCCTCCCAGGTACATGATGGAGTTGTACGAACGCTACAGAGATGGGTTGTTACAAAAAGAGAACTTCGGAAATACAGTACGGAGCATACATGCAAGCGTAGGTAAGTCGTAAATTTTTGGTAAATCTACATTTTTTAAAATTTTAATCTTAGAAATTTTCTATTAAAAATTTTTTCTTTTGATCCTTCGTTTAGGATTTGAAAAAAATTGTACTTCAAAAATCGAATCTAATTCTTGTTTTTATGAATTTATAATTTAATTGATATTTTCAGAAGAGTTATAAAACTCATCATTATTTTAATTTTTCACATTCACTGTTTTAACTTTAGCTCTGAGTACAACAGTAGTTTATTGTGTTGTGTTGAGTTGAGTTTGGAGTCAACTTATTTTCAAAGTAGTTACTAGTACAAAGGGGGTTAATACAAGAGGTGTAGGTGTGGTATGTGCAATAATATAAAAGAGCGATGGATCGTTTCATTATTTGAAACTTGCAAATATACATTTGGTAGTGCGAGTTGCTTGCTGCATTCAAACTATGATTATTGTTTGTTTAGATCAAACTTTTCACATGTGATATGATGTAAGGTAGATTTTCCATGTTAAAGAGAAAGAAGGGCTAGTGCAAAATTGATTCGTATTAGATTTTATTTCATCATTAAAAACAAACTGTTTAAGGCAAAAATATTATTGGTTGGTTTTTCCGCCTAGAGGTTTTTCTGCTCTGCTCTATTTAATCCATGCAGAGAGCTATAAGGAATAATACATATCTCAAGATAATTAGTCCGAAACCACAGGAATTTACCCACCAGGGATAAGAAAAAGGGCAACGGAAGAAAATGTATGAATAATAGTGATTGATCAATTATTATATTTTGTTTATTATTTCTAATGGTTTGTAGTGTTGACTGTTGGTGTATGTGTAACACATATCAATAAAATAACAGAGTTTTTAGATGTTTAGTAAGAATTGTAATTCTTACTTTTATTTATCTATTTATTTTTTACTCATAATTTTGTTTAACTCTGCAACGTTTTCCAAGATGCGTTGCTTAGTTATTGTTTTAGTTGAATTAATAGGGGTGTTAGCCTCAGTTCCAGATGCAGGTGAAAATAACTAAAAGAATAGTTACAGGTTGATATAGTACCTAATAAGGCTTCCGGAATATCATTAGTCAACTCGGGAACCCCCGTCGACTAGTTATGGGTTATGTTCGCGGCTCCGACAGAGTTCCAAGTTTAGCTTGAAAGCTCCAGAATTCGGGAATACCCCAAGAAAACCATCTGCTAAAACTATGTGATGATAATATGACATTTGAAGTCTGTATGAATAAATAATAAATGGAATAAAGATAATATTTAAGACCCTTCAAAAAAAGCTGCACAGACAATTATAGTTTTTTGAAATCCTTGAAATGAGGCTTAATAATTTGTATATTAAATTTTCACGTTATTTCCTGGTCTTTATTATTATTATTTTCAAAACATTTCGACCATTGAAATCTTTGGCCTTCTTAAGATGAATGAATTCGGGGATCCTCATGTTGTAATCGGTAGTTTTCACGCCGTTAACTGTTCAGTTCTCATTCCGTTAACCATGACCCAGTCATGACCGGAGTAGTGTGTAGTGGGGTTGAAACAGTCACCTGTCGATAATGCTCACTCAGCAGCAGCACAGAAGAAACTCAACGCCTTTATTCTTTGCATCTTCTTGTGTGTTTCGTAGTTCAGTCAATTTAGCTGATTTTTAGCGCACCCCAAACAAAATGCTAATAAAGGTTTTTAACTTTAACAGGTTTACCACAAAGAAGTTTTCTAAAGGAATCAATGGCTGCCATCTTTAAACCTTTTGATCCCGAGGATGAAAAGACGATGCGTAATTAGCAAAATTACCAATTAACATATGATAGAGGGCTGAAATATGGGTTGTGTAATCTTTTTGATCGGTCGGTAAGGCCGATATATCGGACTTTAAAAAGGGTTAAAATCCAACTTGACAATATCCAAATTTTAAGGCATAGAATTCCTGACATTTCCTGACAAGTATGTCCATTTTCCTGACAATTACATTATCCAGTTTTGAATAAAAAAAATTCTTGAAAATCAATTTTAATTTTTGATAGTATGTAGGAGGGCGGGGTAAGATGAACCAACCCTTAGATTTTTTTGATCAGCTAACTCACTTGGTAATGTCATTTAGGTTATGCTGGTGTTAAAGAGAGCACTATCCATTTACTTTTGACCATGCACAATTTTGAGCACCTTAGCCTGGACAGAGAATTAGATCAAAATCTGCAGCATCTCCATTTGCTTTAGAACTTTGACGGTTTGTAACTACAGCTGTAAAAAAATCAGGGATTGATGTCATTGGCTGCAAATTCTGTCTTGATATTGCGTTGTGACATGGTTTCTGAAACAATGGCGGGAATGTCGTAAATGGTAACCCCAGAATGAGGCCAAATTCACCCGTCCATTGTCGTATTGTAGTCCTTCTTTAATGGACCGTAGAAGGCTTTACCAAGAGTTTATAATCAGTGGGGTGTACGAGAAGGAAGTGTGAGTCTAACGACGCTATTCCCACCTACAAAAGTGATGTAGGCATTGGAAGAAATGTCAAAGAGGCAAAACGAAGAGAACAATAAAAGAGAGGAAATTTAGAGCTAAGAATACGCTGAAGGGAGGGAGTACGATTTATATTGAATTAATCCCTTACATCCCCACAAGATGGATGGGGCAAGGAGAGTAAATAATGTTGCACACATGTTGGAGTACAATAAACCATCTGTTCATTTCACTTCCAACTCAATAGTTCATCTTACCCCACGGCAGCTATCTTAAAAAAAAATCATGTGTCAACAATTCCACTCTGTAATCATTAAAAGCATGTTCAGAAGAACAGTCTAATAACAACTCGACCTCCAGTAATTTACCATGAAAAGATTACAAAAACACCGTTTTTTTTATTTACAAAATGGTATTCCCACTTTCTAATTTATAACTTGATCACCGTCAACTCACTTTTTGTTTCGCAACTAAACTTAAACTGTCAATAAATCAGCGTCAGTCTCTTAAATCATATTAGTTCATTTTACCCCATCGTCTCTTAAATATTGTGTTCAAGGAAATTCTCTTGGAACAGTAAATAGGAACTTAGACTTTGGAAATGTAACATGCAAGTATAAATTCCAGCTGTTCTGTTAGGTTCACACTTGGGCTAATTCCCCTAATAAAGGTATGAATCTCCATATTTCCTCCAGCTATAGATTAAATTTTGTATCTGGTTCTTTTCAAACAGTGTGGTTATAAAAAAACAACATTCATAAAAAATGAATATGTCACTCAATTAACCATGAATCATGTTTTGTACATTTTCAAAAAAAAAAAAAAAATAAAATAAAAATAAATAAAAATTCTGAAAAAAAAAAAGAAAGAAAATCACCATTTAAACTGGTTTGTTGTCAAGCTCGTTGTCATCCAACATATTTTGATTGACACAATGGAAATAAAACAAAACAGTTTCATCAAAGGATTAATTCATTCAAGATTGTTTTCAACAAACAAGCCCATTAATGTTTAAATTTACTATAGCATAAACATTTCCAAGCCAGTTGCAGAAAATCCAGTCTATAGCTCTCGTCTTAAATCTAAAAGTTAGCTTGCTAAAGTTACTAAACTACTAATATTTGCCCAGTTTAAGTAATATCCACTATTCTACTTTGAAAGGATCAGCAGACTCACGATGTAGATTTCATACTTCAACTGCAGTCAGTGCAGTAATCATACGATATTTTTGGTAGTTTAATGAAGCGCCAACTAAGTGATATGGTATTATAGAAACAACGGTAGTTATGAATGCGCATAGAAATTTGAATTTAAACTTATGAAAAATCATGAAATGCAAATCAAATTATATTGTCACGAATTACTGAAAAAATCCGGTATAATTATTTATAAGATAAAAAATTTGAAAACAACTTTTATGATTTTTAGAATTTATTTTTCATCAATTCTTCATGTAAGAGATTTTTAACTGATTGAAAGAATTAAATTTTACAATATTTTATTTCTATTTTTATCAACAATAGCAAGCAGTTCGAAATAAGAAATAAGACTTATGGGCATCAGGGAAGAGTAGTAGTACCTAGTATATTTTATTCTATTTTTAGAGGGTGTCATTAAATGACAGGTTGTGTAAAATCGAAATATACGATTTTTGCACACAGTCGATCAAAGGTAAATACGGAATGATTATTTGTATAAAATTGCTAGTAAATTTTATAGGTTTACTTTTTTTTCATGAGAATTTAATAAAATGTTATATTTATATAAAATGTTATATTTGTTTATGCTAAATGTATATAAACAAAGCTGATACACATAAAGTTTACTAAGAAAAATTATAAGTTTTATTTTCATCATTTGTAGAATTATCTTGAGAATTTGCTGCATAAATAAATAATCACTTAGGATTTTTGTTAAATGTGTATTTGGTAAACACAATACGATAAAAAATTAAGAAAAATAGCTAAGTACTGTAAACAGAATTCGTATTTACTTTAAATGTCCCGCCATTGTTGACACTTCATAAGATGAAAAAGTGTTTTTTTTCAGAAATTCTGGTGAAGATCTAGTATTTTAAAAAAATATTTAAATGATTTTTTTTAAATATGGGGAAAATAATGAAAAAAAGTGTTCTTTTAAACAAAATTACCAACAAAGATATAAAAAACAAATATTTCTATTCGAAATTTTTTAACTATTCATTTTGATTAATGAGTAAAAATTATTATTTTTTTTAACATTTTATGATTTTTCACAAGTTTAGATCAGTGGGTGTTGGAAAAAATATCGATTTGTGAGTACTTAACTTGTGAAATATAAATTGAAGCCTCGGGGAAAAAATATTCCCATAATTTTTAAATTAAATCTACATCGCATAACATTTTCTAAACATAAATTAAGAAAGTTCATATAAATAAGATTTTTATTTGCATACATAAACAAAAAAAAGATTCCCGGTAATTGTGGGGTTTTCTTGTTCGTAATGTTTTTTTATCCCTTATTTTGTTCTGTAACTTAGAATTAATAGAACAATTGTTAACTGTAAAATAAATTTAAATATGTTTAATATGCATGCATAAACCTCCATTTGTTAAAAGTTTAATGAATGAATCTACAGAAACCATGAGAGTTAATAAATCTTGTGATCTTTAAAGGTCAGTGTTTTGATCTTAGAAAAAATACAGAGAGTAAATTTAAATTTAGCGTTTCTTCTTTATGTGTAGAAAACATTAATCCATGCAATTGATGGGAATTTGATATTCCTATATTATGATAATAATAACGTTTAATATTACTTGTATCTGTAGAATACAACTTAAAAAACAACGTTGAATAATTAAGGCTTAACGTAAAGATATCCAACTTCTACCAAACATGTGAATGTGAAATTGTCTAACTGTAAAAAAGATTACTAAATTTAAATTTATATGGCATCTTTTTAATATTACCCTTTTTTAAAGATAAAAGGATTCTCACCGTGAATCAAAATGTTATGAGTGTTAAATAATAACTGTTGTATGGCGAAGAAAAGAATATTCCAAATTAACCTGAAAAGTTAAAACCTTGTTGATAACAAAAAATAAATGTAATGTCAGAAGTAATTCTTTTTAATATAAGAATATAGTATCAGCATACAGAACTACACTTACACTAGATAGCATCAAATAAGCTACTGGTTTATACTTGAGTTGCTATTTAGTTGCTAATCTTTAAAGCAGGTTTTATTATGTTAATGTTAGCAACCAGTAAATTTCGTTGTTTTTAAAAGTGTTTATCTTTTTTTTTTTAACAGAATAGAGTCTTCCTTTAAAAATCTAAGAAAACTTTTTATCAGTTAATAATCGATATGGAATTCTCATCAATTACTGAGTGAAAAATTAATTTTATAACCCCAACCTTCACCATTTGTACTTGGCTGGACCCTTGAATTTAAAAAAAAACAATAATCGCTAAAACATATATTTGCTGTTTGTGAGGTTGAACATTGTACAAAAAACAAAAAAACGCATGGGCTTCGAAATAGCAGAGTAAAATCTGAAATTTGCATCAATTTAAGTTTTTTCCTTTTTTGTTTTGAAGCGCGAATTTCGTATAATATTACATTAAACTTTTTTTTTCAAATTATTATATAAAAAAACATTTTTTACAGAGACCACTGAGAACAGGTATCATTTATATCTTTGGGAATAATTCAAAGATTTTCTTTTAAAATGGAAAAACTTGTCGATATACCATTAAACCATTGGACACAGGCCGGGCCTTTCAAACCTTGGTTGGGTCACCTGGAGGAGGTTGTATGTTAAAAGACCCAAAACACCCGGTTGATCCCAGGAATCAACACTGATGTGTCCATGGCAGTGCATAAGTCGATGTTTTTGTTAAAAGTTAAAATAGATATTTTGTCGAATAATCGTCAACTAAAAAATGAAAAAAAAAACAAAAAAAAAACTTATTTAATAAAAAAATTATATTTAATTTTTTCTGTATTTTTAGTTACGTTAGAATTTTATCAATATGGTAGCATTTAGTAATAAATAGTTGTTATCTCCCTTTTCAAAATCTAATTAAAAATCTTACCTTTGGGGACAGATAAGACATCCGGGGAGAAAATTGAATAAAAAATCAAATATTAAATATTGTTGAACTTTAGTAAAGTATGTTTCGGTTTTTGAATATTCATTGAACATGGGACTGATTCTGAAAAAATTGCGAAACAGTCTGCACATATAGTAGAATAAATTGATTCAGAGGTTCCTTATACACCAGTTTATCAAAACACGGATCCCAACAACCAAACACAAGTAGTATGCCTGGCAACACAAAACAGGGACTTTTTTGTTTCAACCACACTGATTTTTACAAACAATAGAAAGTTGATCCTGGTCCTGTGGCACATGATTCAACTTTAAGACCTCGCTAAAGTAGATAGATTTGATTACTGTTCAGGGTTCAAATTAGAAAAATAGAATTTTTGCCAGCCCATAGCATTCACTGTTGGGGTAAAGTTTTTTTTATTGAGATGTCAGTATAACCACAGTTTACTAAAATAATTTTAGGCTTATAAATAGGGCTGTGACAGGAATATTCTTTTTATGTAAGCATATTCTTTGCATACAGAATATTCTTTTAACAAAAAGCATTC
>JAUZSX010349213.1:0-10193 GCA_034780655.1 Idiosepius hallami
AGCATGTGCAATCGCACAATGTATGTAAAAAAAAAAATATATATATATATAGGTGGCGATGGTGGAGCATTGGTAAAAGCTCGGGCTCTGAGATCGTATTACGCGAGTTCAATTCACAGTCAAATCCGTAACTTTCACTTTAGCAGCCTCGATAACTCAGGAGAGCAGCTCATCTAGGTGTCGGGTAACACCGAACTCAAAACGCCCGGGTAAGAGCACTTAAAAACGGCCTCGTGCCAAACTTGGGTTGGTGCTCACCAAGTAAATATCATATAATATATAATAAATAAAATTTTCTTAAAATGCTTAAATGATGCAATTTTTTTTTTATTTCGGGGGTATCACCCCATCCTCAAACAGGACCAGCGAGGATAGGGTAATATCCCCGAAATATAACCAAAAATATAAAATAAAATAAAAATAATAACAAAATCTGCATCATTTAAGCCTTTAAAAAAATGTTATTTAAAAAAAACGAGAATAAATATAAAGTTTTAATAAGGCCATGATGATGCAGATGCATTAAATGTATCATTTAGTAATAGTTCGGAAATAAAACTCCATTTTCAAACTTGGTATTTTTCGAACGTGTCTTTGGTGGTCATTCTGTTGTTTTCATTGATGTTTCAATTGTGAATATAGATTTTCTTTTCTTTTTTTTTTCAAATTTACGTCCTTCTCCTTTAATTTCATGTTTTTAACTGTTGTAGCCTTTTTTAAATAACAAAAAACGAGAAATTTTTGCATTGGTTTTGAAAAGAAATTTGCAGGTGAAACAAGTAAAATGCGTGTAAAATACGCGACGAGAAGAGAAAAAAAAATCAAATTCTATTTTGTCGTATTTTATCATAATTTTATTAAATTTTCTATTTCTAATGTTAATGTTTATTTATTTGATCATAATATATACCAAAATTATACGCGAGTACAAATTCCAGTCAAAACCATTACATTCACTTTAGCTGCTTCGGGCAGTTTGGGCTCGTCAACTCAGGAGTGCAGCTCATCTAGGTGAAGGGTAACACTGAATTAGAAAAACCCCATGTATATAGAGCACGTAAAAATGGCCTTATTCCGAACATGGTTTAGTGTTTGACAAAGTAACTATGATATACCAAAATTATAGCCATATTTCATGGGAATTGTTGTGGATGACATCTCATCCATTGTTGCAACTGTTGTGGACGAGTGTTTCCTATCTCATCCTCGTCGCTACTGTTGTGGGTTAGTTCGTCACCTGGTTGTGGGTTAGTGAGTCTGCCACAAGAATAACCAAACACGTGGAGTAGGAACAACTATTGTATTTGTATTATGTACACAGTGGTCGGGAGCAACTGCTCCCCGACCGTCTTGGTCGAAAACAGCACCCCGACCGTCTTGGTCGAAAACAGCAGCCCACAGTGACTGCTCGCTTTACAGTTATGCTTGACGCATAAGTAATGGAACAGCCCATTTCACAGGGGTGATCATCACAACAGTTATGCACAAAGACATTATTACTTACTCATCCGGATCGAATCAACCTTGCTAGGACTTTGAATTTTGCGTATCATGTCTGTCATTGTCCTTATAAGTCAGCTGCCTTTCTCTCCCTAGATCGCCACCTTGTTGTAGTGGAGAACCTTGTGTGTTCCAATGAACCTGAAAGCGATGCCGTCCGGAGCTTAGGCTCCTGGTAGGGCCACCTATGGTGGTAAGGTTGAGGGGGAGGTTCCAGACAAATCGTGAACTAAAAAGACCTTAACGGCGGATGTGGCGAATGATGTCAACAATGACACAATGGCACTGAAGACGGAAGAAGGCTGCAACAGAGGATTGCCTCTTGGTTTTCATGCCACTGGAACAAGGTCCTCCTCTGCCAAGGGGCCGTGTGGTGGCTGCAGGTACATTAGTCTCCCAACGGTAAAAGATCGTACGCGCAGGCGTCCTCCCGAAAGGGATTCCATCCTACCGAGACCAAGACGAAGGACAGTCATATTCGACAAGTGATTGCCGATGATGATAATGATGATGAAATCAACTGTCGGCCTTCAAAGTCACCGGAGGGCGCATGGGGGGGAGCTGCTCGAAACAGAACGAGAATCGTTGGACGGCAATCATCTGCAAAAATGCTGCATCCAACATGTGTGTATGTGTGTTCGTGTGCTTTAATGAGTAAATTATATTTACTTCGTCGAGCACAAGTCCAAGTAAGGCAAAAGTCCATTGTTACCTGCTCATTATATCCCTGGGCACTGATTACAAAAAATCAGTGTTGCTCTTCCCCAAGATGAATTACTCCTGCTAGTTAACGAGCCCCATCTGCCCGAGGCAACTTAAGGTAAAGGCAATGGTTTTGAGTGGGATTTGAACTCTTGTAATATGATTCAAAAGCCCAAGCTTTTACCAGTGCTCCACCTTAGCTGTCAAATGAGTATATTATATTTACTTGGTGAGCAACGACCCAAGTTTGGCATAAGGCCATTTATACGTGCTCTTGCCCAGGCTTTTTGCATTCGGTGTTACCCATCACCTAGATGAGCTACCCTAGAGAGAGAGATGGAGTGGAGAGAGGTTTGTTTGCTTTGTTTTACGGCATATCAAACTTTTTATGTCATTTAATGCCGAGAGCAATCATTTTTAGTAATCGTTATTTTGTGCCCACTATTTTTTTAGATAATAAAATACAGACAATTTATCCCATAGCCAGGGAGAATGTGGAGATTCATAGGTTTCCCAAGGACATCTGTTCAAATATGCGTGGGTCTACTTGGCGTAGTGGGTAGGTACTCGGACTTTGAAATGGTGTTACCCTTCACCTAGATGAACTGCTCTCCTGAGTTAACGAACAGCATCTGCCAGAGCAGCTAAAGTGAATCAAATGGTTTTGACTGGGATTTGAACTCATATAATACGATTCGAGAGCCCAAGCTTTTACCAATGCACCACCTTCGCTGTCCAATGGTGCATTAGGGCAAGGTTGAATTTTTTATTTTTTTTTAATATGAAAAAAAAAATGGTCCGAAAGTTGTGCATTTGCCTCTAAAATACTCATACCAAAAATTAGATCTAACTCTTCAATAGTTTTTTTAGCATTTGACATGAAACATTTTAAATAATTAAGAAAAAAAAGATTTGGACATATTTTGATCTAAATATTTATTTGAAAACCAAACAATTTCAGTTTTAGTCATTTCATTTAACTTCAAGAAAAATTGATGATAAACTTGAAAATATCACTTATTTAATAGATTTTATTTTTTTTATTTTTGTTAAATCTCTCGGTGTCACCGATATTATGACTAAACTCGGAAATTATGTCTTTAAATTCAATTTATCTAGTAAATGCAATGCTTAAGAAAAATAATATTTCATGAGTTTTTTTCTACTGTTATTATGCAATTTTCCGTGGATTGTTTTTTTTTTTATGGTTACAAAATCGATCTACTCTAATGTGGTGCATGCGCTTGGGTATCTACGTCCATTGGCATGTCCACGCTTCCCCACGCTCTCAAACCTATCTGTGTAGAAGTGTGTGGGCGTGGGGGCGCAAGTGATGTTTTATTGCTTGTTCGCGTTTGTTATTTTTACGGCATATCAACACTTTAACTCATTAAATGCCGAGAACAATTATTTTTTTCTTTTTGTCCACACATAGTTTTATTCACTATTTAATCCATAGCTGGTAGAAAAATGGAGGTTTATACCTTTCCCAGAGGTATTAGTCATATTCCGAACGCAAATGTAGGTACTGGAATTCGAACTTGCGTACTACGATTCCGAAGTCCGACTGCCTATCTACTGCCCCCAGGGGACTTCCCTTATTTAAGCAGAATTTCCTTAATTATACATGTTTCGTTGAAGAGAGCTTTTATCCCCTTTTTCGGGATTTTTATTTCATTATTCTCTTGTTTTATTTCATAATTCTCTTTGTTATTTTGGGGGGTGTTTTTTTTCTTTTTTGTGGAAAACTTGTGTTTTTTTTATGTAGAACCCAAAGTCTTACGACCATTTGCTGTCCTGGCGGACCATCTTCAGAGTGGTTGTTTAGCATTTAGAAGACGTGTGACATGAAGAGCTGTCTGTTTATTGAATGTGGATTTCCCCACGCGTGGCTGTGAGTGGATCTGCGGGTGTTTCTGTTTCTGTGCCAGGATCTATGTGTTTATTTATGTTGCATGTATATTTTTATGTATGTATGTGTCTTTGTGTGTATGTGTATATATTCTTCCGCCATAGAATCGGACTGTACAGCCATAAATTACATAGGCACCCACCCACCCCACTGACGACAGAACCCAATACTCGGATACGAGTAGGAGCCGACGACGACGGCGATATATGTGTGTGTACCTGTGTGTGTTTTACGACTAAGTCACCTTGAAACTGGTTATCGTCAGATCACCGAAGTTAAGCAATGTCGACCCTGATCAGTACTAAGATCGGTGATCATTTCAGGAACAAACAGGTGCCTTATCTTGCGACGGCATGTTAAAATAGGTTAGTGTCTAGGGATGTGGTTAAAGCATTGGGAAAGAACCCCTGTCGGTCAAGGCGAATCTTGGTGGATCAAGAACCCAGCAGCCCGATTCATCCTGTATCAATGACACCGTCATGACTCTTCGGTTGCAGCATAAGCAACGTAGGCCAAGTGTGTGTGTGTGACCGTCGCGCAGTCATGAACATCAAAAACAACATCCACAGCGAGTGGAATTCTTTCGCCTTTCTCCCTCTCTTTGTATCAATGAAGACAGGAGACAAGTTGACATGTACTCAATACACGGAAACGAGTGGAAACCGGCTTGTTTTATGTGTGTATATCTGTATGCGTGTGTATATGTATGTTTGTATATCTGTGTGCATGTTTTTGCGTGTGTATATATACCATCCGTGTATCTGTATGTGTGTGCATCTGTACATTTGTCAGTTGGCGTATTAATATGATACGCATACACAGATACATATGAACACACTAATTGATACATATATATGTATATAGATGTATATATATATATTTCACATCTTAAGTAAGCGAGGGTCTGGCAATGCATCACACGTCTAAAAGTTTGTAAAGCGTCTGCTGTAATGAAAAGACATGTGCGATCTCACAATGGTCAAGATAAATTGAGAGAACAAATTTTACTGAACCTTCAGGGCCGTGCTTAGGGCCTCCGCTGGACCCGCAATT
The DNA here is from genome assembly GCA_034780655.1 of Idiosepius hallami. Lineage (NCBI taxonomy): Eukaryota > Metazoa > Mollusca > Cephalopoda > Idiosepiidae > Idiosepius > Idiosepius hallami. The sequence continues at coordinate 5,168 of JAUZSX010349213.1, forward strand.
GCATAGGACTCATCTTAATAGGTTTTTAGATGTTCCTACACTACGTTTCGGCCTAGCCCCCCTTAGGCCGTATTCAGGTGTTTTTAACCGTAACCTCAGACATGATTTAGGAACTAACTTTATTATTCAGACTTTTGTCTTCATCTTTGAAGGTTTTTGGTGTATCTACGCTACGGTTTCGGCCTAGCCTCCCTCAGGCCGTCTTCAGGTGTTTTTAACCGTAACCTCAGATGTATACATGTGTGTGTGTGTGTTTGTGTATCTGCGCATGTATCTGCTTGTGTGCTTGTATTTGTGTTTATTTATATATCAACTCCGTGTAAATAGTGCTCTCGCTATATCTAGAACGTTCATGATGCCATAGAGAGCAACAGATGACAAAATCGAACCAAAGTCAATCACCCTCCTTCATTCATTACCGATCGATCCTTTTCCGATAGAGTTCACATAATTACATTGAGCGAACACACGATCACAAGGTCTACACTCACGCAGGCACATCTACTTTCTCTCTAAATCTATCTATCTATCTATCTATCTATCTATTTATCTATTCACACACACACACACAAACGTACACTCCCTATTTCTTTTTTCTCTATGTCTTTATATATAGATTACAAACATACGCTCTTTCTTTCTCTCTTAATATTTCTCTCCTCTCCCCCCTCTCTCTCTCTCTATCAACCACTCTCATACATTCACTACTTCTCTCTCTTTGTTCGGTAGTGAGTGTGGGCGAAACCATGGTAAAAGCTTGGGCTCTGGAATCGTATAACACGAGTTCAAATCCCAGTCAAAACCATCACATTCACTTTCAGCTGTTTCGAACAGATGAGGCTCGCTAACTCGGGAGTTAGCCATCTAGGTGTAAGAATAACACTGTTTCCGAAAACCGACGTGAATGAGACTGGTTGAGAGTAACTCATCTAGATGAAAGACATTACTGATTACAAAAAGCCCACAGATATCATTGGCTCGTCAAACTGGCCTTGTGCCTAATTTGGGTTTGTGCTCGACCAAGTAGATATTCTCTCTCTCTCTCTCTCTCTCTCTCTCTCTCTCTCTCTCTCTCTCTCTCTCTCTCTCTCTCTCTCTATTTGTCTCTTTCTCTCTCTTTCTCTCTTTACATTCACCGTGAGTTCGAATCCCAGTCTTTTCGTTTATGTTCCCATTTTGGGCGAATGTCCTTGGGAAAAGAATGAATCGCTACATTCCCTCAAGCTATGGGTTAAATAGTGCATATTGTGTTATTCTAAAAAAAAAACTGCAAGTGGACAGAAAGAACTTTTATAAATAAAAAATAACCGTTCTTGGCATTAAATGACCCAAAAAGATTGACATGTCGTAAAACGAAACAAACAAATAACGAAATGAACACACTGTCGTTCCCGCTTATTCTTTTCTTACTTTCTTTCTATCAGCATCGTGTGTGTTCAGTGACTGAGCCGGCTAAATCTGCAGAGAACAGTATATCGATACACACACACACACTATCACGTGCGTATAAGCACGTGTTAACACAGCTGCACACACACATACACACACTCATACACTTATTAGCATTACTATAAGTATTCAATTGGAGCCTGACGCACGCGAAAGCGCACGTAGACACGCATGTTCCTCGAATTCTCTTCATTCTTCCTTTCTTTCTCTCTTTTTCTCTCTCTATCTCGGCAAGTCCACTGGAGGCACTTGGTAGGCAGTTGGACTTTGAAATCTTAATCAACGAGTTCGTTTCTTAGTCTTTCCGTTTGTGCTCACATTTGGTTGGTTGGTTTTGTTTTACGGCATATCAAGCTTTTTAAGTTATCTAATATCGAGAAAAATTATTTTTGATACAATTTTTTTTGTCTACGCATAGTTATTTGAATAACACAATGTGCACTATTTAACCCATATCTGGAGGGAATGTGGGGATTCACACCTTTCTCAGGGGTACTACTCTAATTATGGACGCAAACGGAACGACTAGGATTCGAACTTGCGTATTTCGATTTCAAAGTTCGACTGCCTACCCACCAGGCCAAGTGAACCCCATCAAATTTTAGCAGAAAAATAAGTTTTTTAAGATTCTAATACGTCTTTAAATTAAGTGTGTAAAAAAAACAGTTTTTAAACGGATTTAAAAAAAAAACTGTATCACCAGCCCAATGAAAATAAATAATCTAAGTTGAATTTAATTAGATCCTTGATTGTAGTTTTATGAAAATAAGTATTTTGAGCACTTATTGGAATTTTGAACGTAAACAGATTATCAGTGGTTGGGGGGGAGCACAAAATGTGGACGAAGATCCCCTTAAAATGATCTTTGAGATATTCTTTGCGAAAAAAAATATATAGTTCTTCTGAAGCATCATATAATATAGATAAAATAAAATATAATGTTATAAAGCCTTAAATGATACGTTAAAATTTAATTGAGTAATATTTCGAAGTTAAAAAACAATCAAAAACATTGGAAAGAACTAAAATAAACAATGACAAAATATTTTAAACAATCACCGTTAAAGCGACAATGAATATTAAAAAAAAATAACCCAAAAAGAAATACACAAAAACACCAATAGTCTGATAATAGAGAGATAACTCAGAAATATTACTTAACGCATTATTTAAACCTTTATAATTTTATATTTATTAAATAAACAAATGAAATAAGCATGTAAACAAGACCTGCATTTAAAAAAATTCGGACCAAATGTTTTTTCAAGATTAACTTTGGAATATTCTTGACGAATGAAAAAAATTAAGCATGTAGAACATCCACAAACGCTAACTCTTGAAAGAATTGTACTAAGATCTTATATATAAAAAATGACCTTTGAGATATTCTACTCAAATAAAAAAAAAAGATTAAGCATGTAAATAACCACAGATACCCACATTTGAATAGTTTGGACGAAAATCTTTTAAAATTAACCTTTTAGATATTCTTTCTTCACGAATCAAGAGTAATTGAAAGAAATAAAAAAGCCATTGATAACAAATTTTTTCAATGATTTATAGTGAAATCGTACAAAAAAAATAAATAACGTCAATTTTTTTGTAGATATTTATCACGAATCACGTGTATTTGAATCAAGTAAACATCGATCGATTGTGGGATTGTCGTGCTCGCTTGTCTCGGCGAACTTTGCTTGTTGCTTGCTTTGCCTGGCTGAAAAAAAGGAAGAAGGTACAATTAGCGGGAAAAATAAATCTCATTTTAGCAAATTCAACCTCAATTTGATTCAAGGCAAAGAGTCGTTCCAAAAGTAATGACACCATTTTTTATGAGATTTGTTCCCAGAGTAATGACATATTCTTTTACGAGAGTCATTCCAAAACTAATGACACCTATTTCTATGGCGTTCGTTCTAAAAGTAATACCATCCAATATTTTTTACGAAAGTCGTTCCAAAAGTAATAACACCAATTTTTATGGCGTTGGGTCTAATATCAATGCCACCTAATATTTTTTATAAGGGTTGTTCCAAAAGATAGGACACCTATTTTATGGCGTTCGTTCTAAAAGTAACGCTACTCAATATTTTTACGAGAGTTGTTCCAAAAGTAATGTCACATCTTTTTTATGATCCTTGTTCTAAAAGTAATGCCACCCCCTTTTTTTAGAAGGGTTGTTCCAAAATTAAAATCACCTATTTTTCTAATATATAAATTCGTTTAATACGTAACGCCACCTATTTTTTGTGGGGTTCGTTCCAAAAGTAACGAACCCCTAACCCGTTCCGAATCTTACATCCCTCTGAGGGTTAGGAGTTAATAATAACACATTTTTTATGAGGGCCGTTCTAAAAGAAATGCCACCCATATTTCGTGCTAATTTTTTAGAAGTTGAAAGCCATAAAAACAGGAGTGGCCTCTCTGGTGCCTTCTGTGACTGTCGATTTCTGACCTGCACGGTCATCAGACCAAAACATGCTCTAGCACTCTAAAAATATAAGCAATCTTACTTTACAGATAATTTATTCGATTCTTCTCCCTCTCACTCTCCCTATTATTTTCTATCTTTCTCTATTCTTCCCTTCCCTCTTTATTCTTCTCTCTCTCTCTCTTTCTCTCTCTCTTTCTTAATCTTTCCCTCTTTTTCTATTCTTCTCTTGCTCAATCTTTTCCTATTCTTTCCTCTGTCTCTCCCTCTTTTTATTCCTCTCTCTTCTCCTCTTTCTTTCGCTTTCTCGATTTTCTCTCTCTCTCTTTCTCGATTCTTATCTCTTTCTTTCTCCATTTTTCTATTTCTCATTATTTCTCTTTTTCTCTATTCACTCCTTTCTCTCTTTTTCATTTCTTCTCTCTATATATTTTTATATCCTCTCTCTCACCCCCCTTCTCTCTCTTTCTCTTTCTCTCTTTCTCTCTCTCTCTCTCCAATCCCTTCTCTCTTTCCCCTCGTCTCTTTCTCCCTTCAGTTTGTCAAAATGTCACTGGTTGATGTTTGAATATTTGACATGGCCAGCTTTGTCACGTTTATTTCAAAAGAAGGTTTAATGGAAATAACAAAGACTCACACACATACACGCTTACATATAAAGACACACACATGCATATAAAGACACACACATGCATGAACACACACACACACAAACAGACACACACACACATATATACATATATATATATATATTAGTTAAGTGTAGACACAGAGTCAACAGCCGTCGGCAACTGCCAATTTCTCGCCTATGCGGATATCAGGCCTGATGACCACGTAGACGAGAAACTGGGAGTTGCCGACGGCTGTTTACTCTGTTTCTACACTTAATAAATATAATACTCTATCACTGATATTGAGCACTCCAACTGTACATTTAAGCAATCTTATCACTTAGATTAATATATATATGTGTGTGTGTATATATATATGTCTCTCTCTATGTATGTGTGTGTGTGTGTGTGTGTCGAAAGCAATATGTTTGTGGTTGAACCTGCTCGTATTTGTAGATAGAATCTTCAAAATCAATGATAGAGCACGGACAATCAAGACAAAACTTTAATAGATTTAAACGGACGTGAAAAACGCGGC
>JAUZSX010349224.1:0-10193 GCA_034780655.1 Idiosepius hallami
GGGGCTCATCAAGTAAATATCATACATATATGCCTCTAGATTTTTAACTAATTCATTTTTCACCTGCCAGGTTTGTCAGTGACTGGTGGATTGATGTAATGATGATATCGGATGATATCAATCCTCTTTTACTGGGTCGCTTGGTGAAAGACCTTTAAAATATAATAATGAAGACCTTGGTCGGTTGGGCCAACCACCCTTAAAGTAACGAAAAACATCAGAAATCTAATTAGATTAATTAACCTTTCTGTTCATTTGTTTAATTAAAAAAAACAATTACACACACCTGAAATGCTTTGGGTTAGTGTACGTTCTTTTATTTTAATAAATACGTGTCAACAAAAAATTAATTGTTCTCTGCATTAAATGGCCTAAAAAGGTTGACATGCAGTAAAATCAAAACCTATCATTATTTAAAACAAAACTCTTAAAATAATTTCCTTTGAAAAATGGCAATCATTTTGTCCTAATTTTTATTTATTAGTTTTATTTTGCAATGTTCTTCTTTGAAAATACAAACAAGTGATATTGACCCGATACTCGGACACGGACTGGGCACTCAACACACCACACACCAGACACCCCAAACCACCGTCACCGATGATGATGATCTAGCTATATCTAAAAAACTATATCTACTTTCTGTCTAAGATTCCAAAGTGTTTTATACTAGAGCAAAACACCCTAAAATAACGATTTAATTCACAAATACAGTTTTTGTAAATCAAAAATTATTGAGGTGTGCCCCCCCCCTCGAAACAATTTAATACGCTTTCGTTAAAACAACTTTTTTTGTATTAATGCAGGCAGGAGAGGAACGGATTTTCGGGTTGTTTAAAAAATGGAAATTCTTGTTCTGCCAAAAACGGAAGTAACTGTTAACCGACTTGTTAAGCAATACAACAAACTATCATTAAAAAACAAACAAAACTTTTTTTAACGAAAGAACGAAAAGGCAATACAACAACTGTAATTTTTTTACAAACAAAATAAAAATATAATTAATTATTGGACCTAAAACTCCCAACACTTTATGAAAAAATGTTTTTGTTTTTTTTAATGGTAGTTTGTTGTATTGTTTTTATTTTCTTCTCTCGTTTGTTAATAAAAATTGTTTTGTTTAGATATTCTTTTTGGTGTTTTCATTAAAATATTATAAGTCGGTTAATAGTTACTTTTTTCCGTTTGTGGCACTACAATTAAGAATCTCCATTCCATTTTTTAAAACAACCCGAAAATTCGTTCCTCTCCTGCATTAATACCTTTTTCTTTTGGAGGGGGTGAGACATTCTTATTGTTTCTGTTTGGGAGTTTGTTAAAACTTTACAGAGAATAAGAAATAGTTTGATGAGTGGAAAAAACAGGACAAGGACGACCCAAAAATATATGTCATGGTTTTGGGTTTAATTTACATTGCAATGAGATGTCTAGGAATAAAGCAGAGAAAGGAATAATTGAGGGCTCTAAGTTTGATTTTAGTTGATCTTTAACAATTAAATATTTTTATCTACTAGCCAAATAGAAAAGTTACTAGCCAAACCCATGAAATGTTTTTTCAATCTAATGTTATGAAGAAACCAATAATTCAGAACTAGTTTTTTATTTAAAAAAAAAATGTTTCACTTTAAACTACTTTTTCTTTTGTATAAATTTTTTTCTTTTTAACAACATTTTAAAAATAGATTTATATTGTTTGAATAATTTAACTTCGTTCCTTTAAAATATAAATAATGGTTGAAAAAATATTTTTCACTCAGTATTTGAAAGATTGTCAGTGAAAACAAAAACAGTTGGCAAAAATAAGTGTTTTAATATATTTAGTCGCCACTTAGAAAAATCACTCGCAAATGTGAGTGTTACTGCTTCTTCACTCGCAATGTAGAGCTTAGAATTAATTATTTTGTGTGTGTGTGTGTCTGTAAGTTTTAGGGTTTTTTTTAAATTTTCTTATGTGTGTGTCTCTTTCCTGTGTGTGGACTTACTTTTTGATGATGGGTCTGTGTGTCTCCTCTTGGTAGGAGTTGGAGTTAGACAAGAAGGAGGTGCTTCTTCTTAACAAATCCTTTTAGACCTTCTTTACACCAAGAAGAAGAAGAAGAAGAAGAAAAACCAATTTCAACCGTAAATAATAAGTGGGGGGTAATGGAATTTTCATTTGTTTTTTAAGGATTTTTTTAAGCCAGGGCAGGATTATTATTATTATTATTATTATAATTTAGTAACTTTTTCAAAAATATTTTTTATCTTATCAACTTATCTTCTTTTTCTTTTGATGGGACAAACAAACACTCTACAGGCAAAACTAGACAATTTTTTGGGACTATTTTTCTTTCTCTCTTTCTCTCTCGCACTTTGTCAGTCCCCACCCCCTATATTTCTTTATCTTTCCTTTTCTCTCTAATAATCACTAATTTCTGTCTGTGTGTCGGCCACCACCACCGCCGCCACCGCACGACTTCTCTCCCTTTGGATTTTCAATTCAACTTAAGAAAAAAACCCAAAAAAACCCAAGAAAAGAAAGAAAAAAGAAACTTAATTTAAATTATCACCAGAAGTAAAACAAAAAATATATATATTAAGTAAATCTAACGAATAAATAGAATTAAACTAAATTTAAAAAAAAAAAAACAATAAACCTGGCACACCTTCACACCTAACCCGAGTGAATTTCATTTTCCAATCAAGTTTTTGTATTTTTTACTTAAAACATAGATCGACGACGATTTGGTATTTTTATGTTGTCTGTACAAAATTGATCGACTAACGTGAAATTAGTGGTGGAGAGGTGTGGTCTTTGGTGTAGGTGAAGCTGTCTGCAGTCTGCAGTGCACACCCCACCATAAATGCAAGTGGAAGTGCACTTTGCACCCTGACAGACAAAAAGTTGTTGTTGTTGCACTCACTGGAATGAATTTTCGTTTATTTTTAATAAATTGTTAATGATTATTCATTTTATTTATTTAATGCTTTTATTTAATATTTCTTAAATATTTAAACTTTTTTTTCGTTGTAAAAACGAACCAATAAACAGAATTTGTTGAATGGAACAAGAAGTATCAAAGTTAACAAAACGGATAAACAAAGGGAAACAACCAAGAAATCCTTTAAATTTAAAGAAACGAAATAATCTTTTTGGATTATCATTTTTCTTCGTCGGTCAAAAACCGGTCTTGAAATATAAACATTTGGTTTTTATTACTAATTGTATATTTTATACAACAAAGGGAGAGCTGAGTAAATTCCATAGAGACCAACAACCACAACCACCCCAAAAATCAACTAGGAAAGTGACTACAAACAAATACAACAAACTTACAAAGCAACATTAATGTTTTATCACCCTCTAAAAAAATAGATTTTAACCCTTATTTTCACCCAATAAAAAAAAAAATAAAAGTGCTTAAAAAATTAATTTAAAAATGGAATTTTTTTACGAGAAAAATGAACAAAAATCAAATTTGATAAAGGTCAACAAGTTAAGTTCAAACTTGAAAAAATTCTACATGAAGTGCGTTGTTGCGTCTTGGGTGGCCTGCCCGCCCCCGGCCGTGTGTGTCACCCTCGTCGTATTATTGTTTACGTTTCACTACATAAATCGACACCCCCATTTATCCCCGAATTAAGGGTAGAACAACCCAAACAATAAGTAAATTGTAATCTTCTAGTTTAGCGTTGTGACTTTAGAACACCGAAAATAGAAAAGTGTCTTCAAAATAGAGCCAAATTAAGGAATATTTTTTAAATTTTCTTAAGAAAATCTATTAAAAATCCAGGGAATTATTTAACAATATGACATTTTGGTATTAATGCATAGAGAGGAACGAATTTTTTGGGTTGTTTAAAAAAGGAAATAACTATTAATCAACTTAATATTTTAATGAAAATACAAAAAAATATCTAAACAAAACAATTTTTTAACAAACGAAAGAAGAAAGTAAAAGCAATAAAACTATTATTAAAAAAAAAAAATAACGACCAATTTTTCATAGAGTTTGGGGAATTACCGGCCCAATATAGAATTAATGACATTTGTTTTGATTAGTAAAAAAAATGACAGTTGTTGTATTGTCTTTGTTTTTTCATTAAAAAAGATTTTTGTTGGTTTTTAAAAAATGATTGTTGCATTGCTTACTTTATTCTATCGTTTCTTAAATATTATTTTGTATTTTCATGACATTAAGTCGGTTAACAGTTTATAAAGAAGCAATGAATGGATGAGAGGGGATTGCAAATTGCATTATGATGACAGAACTTCTGCATTCATCACCTGAAAGTTTCATCTCGATGTTGGAGCTTTTGGTGGCGTGTCATAAATGTGCATCATCATCATCACCATAAAATTCCACCATACAAAAAAAATTGAACTGATCTACATTTACCAGAGCCTGCTGAATGTTTAGGAAGCTGAAGCTTTGTCGATGACATAATAGCAACAATAACATGTGCTCGGAATGCAATGCTCTCTTGTCCATTGCTGGCAAAAGTGGGTGGACACCGTGGACCAGGACCACGGACTACTATTAGTAGGCCGTGTAAATGACTATGTAGGTTAATAAATTCTGAAGCACAAAAGGTCGCCTAACACACTGAACAGACAGAATAACAAAAAAGTAAAAACAAAAAACTATCTTCTTAAACCCTTTTGATCCTAAGAGGCCGATATATCGGCCTTAACCAAAGGCAAAAAAGACATACTGACATTTTAACTCTATGGTCCTATAATTAACAGTTCTGAGTGACTACTTGATAACATTTACTAAGTTAGGATCCAAAGGTGAAGGTTGAAATATAGTTGTGGTGGTGCTGGTGGTGTGTCACTTTTTGCCATAAATCGCCAAGGCCGATATATCGGTTCTTTAGGGTTTAAAGGGTTAAGTGACTACTTGGTAATATCACTAACTCAGGGTTCAAAGGTGGAAGTTGAAATATCGTTGTGTGTGTGTATTCTTTTGACTTAAGTCACCGGGCCGATATATCGGTCTTTTAGGGTTTAAAGGTTTAAATTTGAAATAAGTGTCGTCTTTTTGTTCCGCTGACGATAAAAAATGTCAACCGTGAATGTTTATTATTACGCATTTGGGTTGAGTGTTTTGTGTTTGTGTGAATGTGACAATAAAGGAAATTCACTGAATTGTTGTGTCGGATAACTTTATTAACTTGGCTCAGGAAAGAATGATTATTAAAAGGGAAGAAGAAAAAAACAAACTAAAATAAACCAAACAAACACGGTTTTTTTTAACGTAGAAATAATGGGATGTCAAGAAGAAGAAGCGATGTTTGGCCAAAATATCCTAGGCTGATTTGACGCACGCGGTAACAAGGATAACCTACTTTACTTAAACGGTTTCTGGTGAAGAAGAAGGCCTTGTGTTTTATTAACAAGATCTTTAGTAAAGACGATAAAACATTTTTTAACTTTAAGATTTCTTGAGGTTAACCTCTTCCACAAACATAACCTCAAAATGCAACTGATGTTTAAATAAAATTAAAAATATATATCTTTGGTTGTGTTTTAGTATGCTGGTTGGTGGTGGTGGTGTAGTGTGTGTGTCTGTGTCAGTCCAAGGCCTTACACAAAAAGGTACATTATTATTCACTTCAAAACAATTCATTTAAATCACACATATTTTTTAAAAGAAATTTTGCAAGTAAACAGATTATTTGTTGGTTTAGACATTTTCTCTCTTTTGTTTTATTTAATCCTTTGGATCCTAAGAAGCCGATAAATCGGCCCTGACAACATAAGGAAAAAAAAAGACACCAATATTTTGGATTTAATATGTTTCTCTAATATAACGACTCTGAGTGACTACTTGGTAATTTTGATAAATCAGGATTAAGGTTTAATATGTTTCTCTAATATAACGACTCTGAGTGACTACTTGGTAATTTTGATAAATCAGGGTTCAAAGTTTTAAATCACATTTAAAAATGCAACAACTTGAATATTTAGGTTAAGAAACGGAACTTAAAAACCATTAAAAAAATGTTTAAAACAGAAAAAAAAGATGTTAAAATTTCAAAGAATCAATCGGATTGAGGAGTGACAAAAACAATTCCTTTATTCTTTAATATTAATAGGGAAACTTGTTAATCCTTCCTTCCAGTAGTGACACTCGACACTCACATAATATTAAAGCCAAGACCACCACAACACCACCAGACACCACACTCTAGTGTTGTCTTGCTATTGCCCTTTCCCTCAAACTTCCTCACTTAAAAATAATCCCAAGTTTTTTCTAACTTATTTGGGAGGACTTATATCAACCTGTATGAGTTAAATAAAACTAACATTTTAAAAGAATTTAAATAAATATTTAATACTAAAGTTGCTTTCTTGTTTAATGCCATTTATTTAAAGTTTGGCGTAATTTTCTGTTAACTTGAAACTTTTTTTTTTTTTTTTTTTACAAAAATCAAACAAGTTTTAAGAATTTTTAGAAAGTTTTTCGATCAAATAATTTAGAAATCAAGTTTGAAACGAATATTTTTAAAATCTTTAATTAATTTAATCGAGGAATAGAAACATATTAATCCTTTGAAGCTCGACTTATCAAAATTACCAAGTAGTCACTCAGAGAGCCTTAGGAACAATAAAATATTAAAGCTAAAATATTGGTGTGTCTTTTTTGCCCTTATGTTGTCTGGGCCGATATATCGGCCTCTTAGGATCCAAAGGAAAATCAAAATAAAACGCCAAAACTGGTTACCAAATTTTTGGTCAATATTTTTTTTTATTTGTCAAAAATTAAACAATTTGGGGGGGGGAGTAGGGAGGTTTTAGGAAGACATTCTAAGGACCCTAAGAGGCCGATAAATCGGCCCTGACAACATAAGGCGTTACATCAATATTTTGGCTTTATAACGACTCTGAGTGACTACTTGGTGATTTTGTTAAGTCAGGGTTCAAAGGTTTATTATATTCCTCTAATATAACGACTCTTAGTGACTACTTGGTAATTTTGATACGTCGGTGTTCAAAGATTTAATATTCCTCTAATATAACGACTCTGAGTGACTACTTGGTAATTTTGTTAAGTCAGGGTTTGAAATGAATTTTGTTAAGTCAGGGTTCAAAGGTTTAAAGACCCCAAAATAAATCAAATATATTTGTAGACGGGGTGGGTGTCAACTACTGACCGTCCGACGTGGGTCGTTTCCTTCCCCTGTTGTTTTGTTCTTTGTCTTTCAATGTTTTTGTTTCTAACAATAAAAAATGACCATGTTTTAACGAAATGAAAACTTTTCCAAAATGTTCCGAGTACACAAACAACACACACACATAAATCTGCCTATATATACATGAATATATATATATATTTATCGTTATGAAAGTTTATTTTGACATTTACTTTCTTGATTGTCGTCCGGACGTTTCGACAGTTTAACCTTCTTCATGCTATTGTAGAGATATTAATAAAGATGAAAAGATCGAATAATAATAAGTCGAATAAAGATCCGAATCAAAATTCATCTTCTGAATTCTAAAAAGCAAAGAAGGGAAAAGCTAGCAAAAAAAAAAAGCACTAGCAATCAAGAAGAAGCACACACTCCGTAGAGTAACATTATTAGCTAAATTTGATTTTAATCTTTCTTTAAATTCATTTTTAAATAATAAAAATTAAATAAAAAAAAACATTAAGAAAAGACTTACAATAATTTGAAAAGAATTTCCAATCCAAATTTTCAGTCGTAAAAAGAAGAGACCAAAAAAAAAAGCACTTCTTGCTTTTCACCAATTTTTAATTACGTAAAAAAAAAAAGGGGAAGTAATACTTTTCTTCTTTACCGGGTTTTTTTCTTCTTTTCCTTCGTCACTCAGAACTTTTAACAACCAATTCAGTTTTTCTTAACAAAAAAAGCTCTAAAAAACATAGCTTTTTAAAAAAAAACAAATAAAATATATCTCTAAAACCTTAAAGTAAGTATTTATTGTTGAATTATTTTTGTTTGTTTTTATTAAAAGATGAATTTTTAGTTAGAAGGGGTAAGTGTAGGTGCGTGCGTGTGGGTTGTTTTGGTGTTATTTTTTAAGGCCACAGTTTTTTTCTTTTTAAAAAATATCCCTAAGAATATTCGCTACGTTTTTTTTTAAAACGAAAATTTTTATTTTTTTAAAAATATATTAAACCCTTCAAAATATAGACATTTAAAATATTTCAAATGATTTTTTAAATAAAATATACGAATTTTATTTTATTAAAAAAAACAAAATTAAAATCAAGTTCTGTCTGTGTGTCTTTTTATTTTTTTACTTTTTTACCCTCCTCCTACGTGTAGATTTATAAATATATATAGTTCAGTTGTTTGTGTGTAAAGGGAAATATTTTCGAGCAATGAATTGAATTGATTCAATTGTAAAAAGTCAAAAGCTAGAAGTCGACAGGGGAGGGGTACGAAAAAGTTTAGTTAAAAAAACTAGACGTTTCTTATTTGCTTAAAGGACTTTCTTTTCTCGATTCTTTCTTTTCTTTTTCAATTTGATTTTGGAAATTACCAGCATTTGGATATTAAAAAAGGATCTAAAAGAGGATGAACTGAGATGAAAAGAAGACCAAAGAGGAATTTATTAAGAAAGAAAGACAAAAAAAAACTTAAGGTAAGTAAAAAACGAGAGGGAAAAAGAGAAATAGACAAATTTTGATTCTTTACTTTTTAAGTATTTCTTTAAATAAGTATTAAATCATAAAGTCTGTTATTAAATACGATAAAACAAAGAAAAAAAAAACAAAGTTTTATTTTAGAAGTTAATTTAAAAATAGAGATATTTTTAAGAGACAAAAACCATCAAAGAAAAACGAACATTCCTTTAATCACACACACACAGGAGGACAGGTCTGTAAACATTTTTAAACTTATCGCTTTTTCAAATTATTATTTAATCTTTTTTAAAAAATATAGCCCCCTTTTTTTTAATGTAATTAATTTAAAAAAAATGTTTTCTATTTATTTCAAAGTATTTTTAAATGCCCTGAAAACAATGAAAAATGTGTAAAAGAAGCCGCCCTTCCACGACGGGGCACACACACCGGGTGGGGTACACACAGGACATAAAAACACACAATTTATAATTTCGACCTTATTTGAAATAATAATTTATTAGTAATCGAATGTTTGTATTGCTTTTTTAATTCAATTTTAGACAATTAATTGACCAAAAACAACTCAAAAACAACAACCACTTCCAGGCTTCCTCTAGACCCCAAAATCCCTTAGGACTAAAAATATCTCCACCCACACCTTGAAATGAAATAGAGTTTTTGTTTCCTTTTTCCTGTCTTTTTCGTCGTTCCATTTCAGTTTTACTAAAAAAAAAAGTATTAAAGAAAGAAACAAATAAAAAAAATGCATGTTTAAAACGTGTTTTGGGCTTCAAATCTATTTTTAAGGCGAACGATAATAAACTCTTTTACAGTTTAAACATTTTATGGACTAAACAGAACACTTTTTATAGACTGACCCTACATTCTGAGAGAGAGGTGACAAGTCACGTCAGTGCTACTTCTGGTGCAGTGGTGCAGGTGCACGGTTAAAACAGCACCGAAAAAAAGGGCAATATTTATTTACTCGGTTAGAATAAAAAAGGGGACAATTTATTGATAACTGAGGACTTGATTAAAAAAAAATGATTTTAACACCATTAATATTTAGGGGGACTTTCAGGGTGTAAACCCAGGAAACCCCTGTTAGCAAGAGCACCCACAAAATTTATGGGGGGTGGGGATTAAGACCTAATCCTGCCTTAAATAATTTAATTTGACATTGGGGGTGTAAAGCAACCCCCTTTCCCTAAAATCTCCGAAGGTACCCGCTTCCTTCCTTCCTTTTCTTTCTTCCTTCCTGACAAGGCCCGGCCCGCCGCCGGCAGAATCAAGAAAGAAGAAATAATTTGCCATTAAAAGAAAATTTTTTTAGTTCAATTGAATTCAAAAAACTAAAATAAAAGCATTTTTAGTTTGGGATTTTTTTACGGTTTAGTCTTTCTTCTCAATACATTTCGGCCGATTCTATCTTTGGCTTTATTTTACTCGTGGTAGGACAATAGGCTCATCTCGTCAGTGGTGTGTGGTGACTGGTGTTCATTCCTCATAATGAATATACAAATAATCAAGCCTGATCTCAAGGATAGTAAATTTAACAAATATAAAGATGAGGACTATAGTCTGCATAATAAATATACAAATAATCAAGCC
>JAUZSX010349235.1:0-10193 GCA_034780655.1 Idiosepius hallami
GCCTTCGGCGACTTTTAGTTTCTCGCCTGCGCGGTCCTCAGGCCGCGGTCTGATGTCCATGCAGGCGAGAAGCTGACAGTCACCGAAGGCTGTTGACTCCGTCTCTACACTTAACTTATATATATATATATATGCATAAATATATATATATACATATAAATAGTTATTAGAATCATGTCCAGAACTTCTGAACGTATGCTTTCTTCCAATGAATTCAAATGAATTATTTTTCGCTGTTTTAACTTCGCTTTGATAAAATGCCACGTAAAAAAAGAAGCCAGAGTGAAAAAAAAAAGAAATAAAAAATGGCGAAGGGTCTCGGGCCACTCTACACCCCATCATGAGATTTGGAAACTGAAACATGAAGAGCATGATGAAATGCTGGTGCACCGCCGTTTTGTTGAATGGAAACTAACATTTTGCCAAGAACTCAATCGAAGTTGAAGTAATTCTTTATATTTACTAAGTCGAACATTAACCCAAGTTAGGCACAAGGCCATTTTTACGTGCTTATTTTGCATTCAGTGTTTCCTTTCATATAGATGAGTTACCTTTTTGAGTTAACGAGCCCCATCTGCCCGAGGCTGTTATAACTTAATACAATGGTTTTCACCTGGATTTGAACTCGTGTAATACAATTTGTTTTCTACTGCACACAGAGCAACTTTTTGGACACCCGGTATTTATTCTAAATAGTTCATTTATGTGGAGCTATTCTTATTTATTTTTTTAGGTCATTTAATGCCGGTAACTATCATTTTTTTTATAAACGTTTTTGTCCACACTTAGTCTTTGGTATAACACAAAATTCACTATTTAATCTTTAACGGGAAGGAATGTGGGGATTCATACATTTCCCAAGGATATTGGTCCAAATATGAGAGCAAACTGAACAGCTAGGATTCGAACTCGCGTATTACGATTCCAAAATCTGACTGCCTACTCACTGGTCCAAGTAGACTTCCCTTGTAAAACATATAATCAACACAATATGATAGAAAATAGAAGCTCAAAACTTTTCATCACTGACTCCAAAAAGTGTTACTGGATGTTGGCAGAGTTTGAGTTCAGTTGCTGGTATGTAGATGACTCTGTATGATTAGATAAAGACCAAAAGGGGTGTGGCAATATGGCACTAAACAGACGGGAATAATGGTAGGGCCAAGAGCATTCTCAGGAAAACGTGTTGTGACTACGATCCTAGATAAATCTAGTAAGAGCTAACCCAAACAGGTTCCATTTTAATCCTTAGTGGTTGGGTTAAAAGGCTATTTTGTCACTTGGAAACAAAACCACTTTTAATAGCCTATAAAAGGGGAGGGCGTGTTTTTTGGAAATGCAGACTGTTGTACTCATCTTCATGGTTCTTGTTTCAGTATGTTTCGGCCAAGACACCCTAAGTTCTTCTTCACTGCGCTATGAATATCGAAGCCTGTCAAGGCTGGATTTCATGGTCTTATGAAATTTGTGTTCTTATTTGGTCTTCCATTGTTTAGTTGACGATTCGGTTAATCTAACATAAAATATGTTTTGTTTTTTCCGAAAAAACTGTGGTTCATTTCTGATGAGACTGGCAAAATTATTTTATTCAAATGAATTATTTTATTTCTTTTTCATTTTTTTTTTACTTATATTCTAATCTATGTAATTAATTTTTTAACTTAATTAAAAAATAAGCTTATTCAGAAAATAAATATTTCAAATTTAACCAGTGAGAAGCATTGTAATTTCTTGAATACATTTCCTCTGGTTCTCAATATTATTGTCTCTTTTTTTAAAGAGACAAATATGTGAAAATTCATCGTAAAATAAATGTAAATTTATTAACCCTTTCGACATTAATTTAGCATAATTACCAACAAGCCAATGAGAGCCATTCTTCTTTTAGACAAAGAGTTGTATTTTGCTATAGGTCATTAGGGCCGATATATCGGTTCTTTAGGGTCTATTGGATTAAAAGATTTCTGGATAATGCATCAGTGGAATCAATTTGTAACTAATGGATTTTCAAACTACATTACCTTATTTTCTCTTGTTTTGTATGCATATACTGAATTTATTTGCAAAGCCAAATTAGCTATTTTCTGTAAATTGTATTTTTTTTGCCCGTGAAAATATGCGAAATCAATCCAATATATATAATTATCTGTTAAAAAAATAATGACCGCTTAAAATGATGAAAAGTCATTTAGACTCAAAATTTGTAGTTCATTTTAGAATTATATAATAAGTAATATTTTTAAATTTATTTATTTTCAGGCAATTTTTTATTTCCGGAAGCATACAGGGCCTTCAATAACGAATAATTTAAAATTTGAACCTCGCCTGTTTATGTTCAAACTTGGGCACAATGCCTCTGAAACTTTTGCTAATATGAACAGAGCATAGGGAAAGAGGTCCACCAAGTGATCGGGTAGTACAAAGGTGGTTCCCAAAATTCCGTAGAGAAGATAAAGAAGGTAGAGGGCGAGTGTGCAGTCTTGATAAAGAGCAATTGGAAGCAGTTGTTGAGCAAAATCCTCGTCAGTGTTTCAGAGAAATGTTTTAGACACTTGGCGTCAGTACCGCAAGTTTCCCACCATTTACAGACCATTAGAAAGGAAAAAAAAAACGGTAAATAGCTCCCTCATGAACTCATAAGGTCATCTCATGTGCTACTGGTACCATGTAATCTAGTACTACCTGCCGCATGGTCGGGCCACAGGCAACTAAACTGGTTCCCCCACTAGCTTTGTTCGGTGAGGAGAGCCGCTAGTCTACCTGAAGGATTTAAAACAAGATCTTTCAAAGGGTGGATGAACCCCTTTCTGGGGTTAACGGCCATCTAGCACAGTGTATATATATATATATATATTTATATGCAGCCAAAGAGAGTGGAGCCACATTAAGGGACTTATCATAGACTTCTTTTGTGGCAACCTATGCACCTGTTCTCTCTCTCTCAGACGTACTGGCATGGCTTTTCTTCTGACTTGTAAAAAAAAAAGACCTGCTTTGGTGAATCGACGTGGTTCTATTCTGCTTCACAATAACGCGCGGCCACATGTTGCAAGATTAGCTTTGCCTAAACTCATAGACTTTGGATACAAGACTTAACCAAATCCACCATATTCTCTTGGTATTTTGCCAACTGATTATCATTATTTAAAAAAGTATTTAAGCTCATTTTTAAGTAGTAGAACGTTTCGATCAAAAGAGCTGGGATTAGCTTTTAAAAATTTTGTTGCACCACAGCCAATAACATTTTATCAACAATGAACAAATAATAATAATCATTGTCAGAGATGCATATACATATATAGATGCTAGACAAGGCTCGTATTTTGATTAATATTAATATTATTTATTTTTCAAGAATAAATGTTTGTTTCAGAGATCGGTCATTATTTTTGTAACAACAAAATTTACATGTATTTCTGTGTGAATGTGTCTTGATGGAGAAAAAAAAAGTCTAAGCATCAAATTTTTGATGAAAAATGAACCTTTAGATTTCACTGCAAATAAAAATGTTGAAAAAAAAAAGTCCAGATGAATTTTGGTTTTTGGAAATTGAAAAGTTGTTTTTTTTTGTTTTTTTATTTCATGTTTTAAAATTTTGCTTTTTTCTTTTTTTAAATTTTTTTTTTTCTTGTCCGTTTTTTTTCTTAATGAAGAGGAAAGGCATGTTTTCCTTGCACCAAATCCTCATCATTTATATTTTCTATTTATTATTATCATCATTTAATCAACAGGCATGAACACAGAAAACAAACAATTAAACATCACATGGTTGTTTTTTATTCAAATCTTTTTTTTTTATTTATTTCTTTGCACCTTTTGGTGAATGACTGAATGAAATGACAGATTTTTCTCTGTAGCATTTTATAATAATAATAATAATAATAATAAAAAGAAAGAGAAAACAAACAAACAAACAAACAAAGAAAAACTTTCCAAAACAAATAAACAATCTAATCAAACTAACCCCCAAAAATACATGAAACAAACCAACAAACACATGAGACCGCTATCCTATCCGCCAGGCTTGTGTTATGGTAGAAGGGAATGAGAGAAAGAGAGTGAGAGTAAGGGAATAAGAAAGAGAGTGAGAGGAAGGGAATAAGAAAGAGAGAGAGAGGGGGGTGAATGAGAGTAATGGGAAGAGTGGAGAGAAGCACAAGAGAAGAGGAGGTTGTTATAGTAGAAGAGGCAGAGAGAGAGAGAGAGAGAGAATGCACGATAAAGAAGGAATAAGAGAGAAGGTTTGATAGAAAGAGAAAAACATAAAGAGAGAGAGAGAAGTGAGGCTTATTAAAGAATAGAAAAGAAAAAGAAGCAGCAAAAGAGTGAAGGAAGGGAGGAAAGGAAGGCCAGATGATGACATTTTCCCCTTCGATTTCATTGATGAAGATTTCTTAAATCTATGATCAATTCGTAAATTAATGAAGAAAAAAAAGAAAAGAAAAGAAAAACAAATAAAAAGCAAGAAAACAATGCCTGTCGTTTTTTTGTTTTAATACAACGGTTTCTTTCTTCTCGAATTAAAGCTTATTTATCACTGAAGGAACAAAATAGAACATTCATTGAATTATAAATAACATTAACTTATAGACACACAATCCTAACAATAATAATAATAGTCGTGGTAGAGTAAAAGTTGTGCTAGATCAACCCGTAGAGAACTTTCTTTCTTCTCATGATAACAACATAATAGATCAATGAAAGATATAAAGAGACAAATTTTTTTTTTTAATCTAGCTGTTTTTTTTTTTTATTTTTATTGTTCCGTTCTCTGGTGATGGTGTTTGGGTGTGGCCTTTTTTTAGTATCCTCTGAACCCTGACTTAGAAAAATTACCAACTAGTAGATGCGAGCGATTCCATTAGAGGACCAAGATATCAACTGTTGTGCTAGGTCCCCCTGGCGTAAATATCGGAGTTTTTTCTTCTGGCTGCTGACTTAGCAGAATTACCAACTAGTAAATCCAAGCCATTAGAGGACTAGGGGGGGGGGCAACATATTAACTGGATTGCTTTATGCCCTCACGGCCCCTATATTGGCCTTTTCAGATCCAAAGGTTGAAAAAAAAATCAACAAATGAAACATCTTGGGCTGTGGGATTCAGTGAGGCTGAGCAGGCAGGCAGGTGATTGGATGATTAGGTGGATGATTGGTTAGTGATGAAGAAAGAAAATATGAGAGAGAGAGAGAGAGAGAGAGAGAGATTGAGATGGAGGAGAATGAAAAGATTTTTTGGTTGATTTCAATTTGTTGATTAGCGAGGGTTATTATTATTTTCTCCCTTCCTTCTGTCCTTTTCTAATTAAATTCCTTTGCACTTAAAGAAGAAGGAAAACCTCACGTTGTTTTTTTTATTCGGATGATTTAAGAGGAACACTAAAAAAAATTATTATAATACGAGAGACTAACAATTCTGAATTGAAGCAACACAATGAAAGGAATGATGGGTTCATTTACATATATGCGTGTGTTTGTGTGAGCGTAAGGATATAACTGAAATCTTTTATGAAAAAGACCTCAACGCGTCATCAATGATAGTCATAGCAAATCATCAGCTCCACTTATCAAATTATTCAGTTTTCTTATCTTATATTTTTTGGAGAAAATTGTTTTCTTTTTTTGTCCACACCAAGTTATTTAAATAATACAATATGCACTATTTAACACATAGCTGGATGGAATGTGGGGATTCATACCTTTCCCAAGGATATTAGTCCAAATATTAACACAGATAGGGCGACTGGGATTCAAACTTATGTATTATGATTCCCAAGTCCGACTGCCTACCCAATGTGCCAAGTGGACTTCCCATTCCAATACAAAATTAAACAAAATATAAAATTCTTTCTATAAATAAAATTAGGCAAGATTTTTTTTCTTTCTATAATTTTCTTTTCATACTATTAGTCTGTCTGTCTTGTTAAATACCCAAGAGTAAAATGGATGATGAGAAAGAACCTTTATTTGCATGACAGAGCAAAACAATAATTAGAGTTGTTATAATCATTATAATGTCAATAAGTTAACCTTTGGATCTTGATTTAAAAAAAAAACCCAAAAAAACTAGTCAATCAGAGTTGTTTGATTAGAGACCATATTAAGGCCAAAATGTTGGTGTATTTTCTTTTGCCTTAGGTCTCCATGGCAAATAGATTATAATTATATATTCCTTAGGATTCAAAGGTTTAAAACTAAAAGTTTTGGCTTTTCTTAAAGCTATCTGTTCATATGGCTTTAGAGTTAATTTTCAAAATATTTTTTACAGATTAGAAAGATTAAAGGGGATTAGGAAAAAAAAAAAAATAAATAAAGAAAAAATGTCAGAAAAATAAAAACCATTAATTTGAATTCTGTAATGTTTTAAAAAAAATATAGGATTATTCAGTTTTATGAGATTTTCTTTTTACCACTGTGCTCCCATAGTTAATCTGATGATACAGTTTCGATTTGTAGAGACAAAGTGGGAGTGGGGCAAGAGAGAATATCCCACTGTAAGTCATGAACACCATGAGTATGCAAAATATTTCACAAGTGGCAGGAGTATGCCTAATCCCGACCCCCCAGAACCAGTTTAACTGAAAAGGATTTGATATTGAACGATATTTCATAGGTTGTTCTCCACTTAAATAAAATCTTTTTTTTTTAAATCAACAACTTGAAGGACTTTTGTATTTTGAAGTCAACAATTGTAGAAAGACAGACACAAAGACAAAGGAAAAAAAAGGAAGGAAGAGGGGGAAAGGGGAATTCACAGCACTTTTACTAGGGCAACTGTTGCTGCAATTCAGCAGGTTGTTTGTTCAGGCACAAATATGAACTATAGGGTGGTCAAAATGAAGAAAAAAAAAACAATATCATCTATTATAATCTATTAGTTTTACAAATAAAACTTAAATAATTTTATTTAAAAAAATTCAATATATTTATATTCTTTCATTCAGAAATAATGGCCTTCGCACTATGTATATTACACATATTGTTTTTTTTTATCTTCCTTAAAAATGTTACATAACTTTTTGAACACCCTGTAGACAGATGCGCCTTCACAAACTCAAATTAAGTCACTCTCCATAATAATAAAAATGATTGTAGAGAATTGAATATACTGAAAGAATTGTTCAAGCCATGAGCCTGAAAGACTTCAACGTAGGTATAAATAATATCCCACATTTTATTTATCCAGAGACGAATCCCGATAAAGGAAATAAATCTTACACCCACCTGGTTCCCCTGAATGAAATTCTGTTCAATAAATAAATGAATGAATGAAAAGTAAAAAAATATTTATTTTTGAATTCATGATTAGAGCTGAGTATAAAGATAAGAAAAATATTTTGAAATCAAAAGAGGCCAATATATCGGCCTTAGAGACCTAGCAAAAAAGACGATACAGCTAATTACGTATTGACATTTTTGCTAGTTACCACTTTTTATGTCAGGGCCCAAAAGGTTAAAATTCATTTTTTTGGATAGAAAAAAAAAAAAAAAAAGAAACAGCCATTTTTTTTTTTAGCATTTTTAGATTTTCATTCAGGGGAATGAGATGTTGGAGCTAAAAAAACCCTAAAAGTACCTACATATGAAAAGGGAGATTTAGGGAGATGGGTGGTGGGTGTGAATAAACAGTAGCAGCAGGGATCCACCATTTTATTATCAATTTTTTCCTCTTGCCTTTTTTTTTAATTATTTTTTATTTAGGCTTAATTAAAAAAAAAGGTTTTTTGGACATTTTTTTCTTTACATTTCTGTAAATATATATATATATATACAGTATGTATGTTCAAATATATATATATATATAAACATACACAAATGCACACACATACAGAAAAGTATATATATATATATATATATATTATATATAAATGTAGATGAGAAAAAGATAGATGAGAACTGGTTATGTAAAGGAATATGTCGGCCATGTTGACAAGTCTTAACTTTGTTCTTTATTATGACTTGCCCAATCAACTGACCATATATTTGGCTGCCGGTCCGGTGGTGCTTCTTGTATGAGTGGGAAGTGACCTGCCGGTATGCAGGCTTATGGCACCAACTGACCAGCTAGTCTTCCTTTCAGCATTTTTTTTTTAATTTCACAGTTTTTGAACGAACATCCCCTGAAGGTGAGATGAATGCAGCAGAGGGATCAGGATCTACGTCAGTCTCTTGGGCGTGAAGTGAAGATGGAGATTTCCAAGAACTGCCTAGAAAAGAAAGCCATGGATATTTTATAAGCTCTCTTGAAATGGCATTGGGGGAAGCTGGGACGCATGGGGGCAAGGAATGAAAGAGGGTAGACATTGGAGTGAGGGAGGGAGGGAACAGAGAAAGACAAGGGGATGAGGAGGGGGGGTGAGTTATCCAGTTTTGTTAGGGAACAGAATGTGCTTAACAGTGTTGGGAGTTGGATGGGCACAATTGGAGTGGAATAAGGACCAAAGGTTCCGGGCAATCTAAACTTCTTTTCAGGAAAACCAGGAAGAAGAAGAAAAAAAAATTCAGATTCATCTCAGATAAAGAAAAAAAAATTTTGTTAAATTTAAAAAAAAGAGAGAAAAAAAAGTTTTTGGATTTACAAATCTCAGACTATTGTCCTTTTCTTGATTCTTATACAGGGTGTCTGAAAAGTTGAGGTGAAGTAGATAATAATGTCTTAATACTAAAGGAGATGATTTCTTTCAAGATAAGCTGTGATATTTTAAATAAGTAAAACTTTAAATATTGCAGAACTATTATTCGAACTGTTGTCCTCATCCTTATTATTGTATTGTCTAAAGATTTTAAAATCTATTATTTATCAGTATATTTCTGTATAGCCTAATGGCCTTGTGCCAAACTTGGGGGTACTCACCAAGTAAATATCATATTTCTGTATAGCCATAGTGCAAAGTAACTTTTTGGACACCCTGTATTTGCAATATATAAGTCCTGGGACACTTTGTTGTTGTGCTTTTCTTATATATATATTTCTTTTTCTTTTTAAGAGATGTTTTAATTCAAGTCAGAACAGATCAAAAAATGGATTGGAACTAAAGTATTTGCCAAAGAGCTTGCTGCCATCCATAATTAGAAACAACTCATGACTATCTGATGCATTGTTATTGCAAAATAAAAAAAGCATAGGTCTAAGATGTGTAAACCAGGTAAACTAACAACTAAAATAAAACATTCTAAAAAGAAAAAGAAAAAAAGGAAAAGATATCGGAATAGTCAGCCATCAACCTCAACATCTAATCTTTTGACTTAAAAGAAAA
Organism: Idiosepius hallami; assembly: GCA_034780655.1. Classification (NCBI taxonomy): domain Eukaryota; kingdom Metazoa; phylum Mollusca; class Cephalopoda; family Idiosepiidae; genus Idiosepius; species Idiosepius hallami. The sequence continues at coordinate 9,255 of JAUZSX010349235.1, forward strand.
ATTCAATCTGTGGTGCAAACACACAGATTATTATATATATATATATATATATATAAGAAATAAGTATTTGAAAAAACAATAGAACAAGTATATGGTAAAATTGGGCATAATCTAACTATAACCTTTTTTTGTTTTTCAAATATTCATATTTGTCACATGTCATGAGAAGTTATTTTAGTGTTTTTTGTAATTTATATACGGTGTGTCCGAAAAGTTGGTGTGCAGTATAAAATAATTTTCTAATCCCAATGGAGGATATTTTCACCATTTCTTCTAAAATGAGTTTTGATACTAGAAAAAAAAACTTTTTTTATTGGTAAAAATTGTATTGTCTAAAGGTTTTAAAATAAAATTTACTGTTAGTTTATTTACATTTCTATATAGCCACAGTGCACACTAACTTTTTGAACAACCAGCATATATATAAGGAAAATAAATATTTGAAAAAAAAAACAGCAGAAAAAGGATATAGTTTGATTAGGCCTAATCTAGCTATATCCTTGTCTTGTTTTTTCAGGTATTTATATTTGTCATCAAAATTTATATATATATATATATATATATATATATACACACAGTGTATCACAAAAGTGAGTACACCCTATATTTTGAAAGGGAAATAAATTAACTCTATTATATAAGCTGCACACAGACTACTTTTGATTGTGTTAAAGTGTCATTTTGTCAGTGTTGTCCCATGAAAAGGTATACTTAAATATCTACAGAAATGCAAGGGGTGTTAACTCACTTTTGTAATACACTGTTTATATATATATATATATATGTGTGTGTGTGTGTGTGTGTGTGTGTGTGTGTGTATTTAGGCAGCAAATCATTATTTATTATAATACAAAATACATTAAAATCAATGGAATTTTTTACCTTTAATATATCTATCTATATATCTTTTTGTCTATCTATCTATCTATTTGTCTATCT
>JAUZSX010349245.1:0-10192 GCA_034780655.1 Idiosepius hallami
AACGGAAAAAAACGGAATTTACTAAAAGTCGAAACGGAATCAAGGAAAATTTGAAACGGAAAATTGGGGTCCCTACATATAACTACAAGAGGTATTCTCCAGCTTTGCTCAGACACTAGGGACTTGCCAACAAGGTAATTAAAGAAGCTTACATAGGAAAGCAGGCAGTGAGGTGGAGCATTGGTAAAAGCTTGGACTATGGAATCATATTACGCAAGTTCAAATCCCAGTCAAAAGTATTCAATCTACCTTTAGCTTGTCCCGGGCAAATAGAGCTCGCTAACTCGGGAGAGTAGCTTATCTAGTGAAGGGCAACACTGATTAAAAAGCCTAAAAAAACAGTTGTCTAAGTTGGGGTTGAGCATAGGACTAGCGACTTTTTTTGCATAAAAAAAGTAAGCAGTCAATGCCTTTTTTAATACTAAATTCATTCCTCATATTTTTCTTAATACTAAATTCATTCATAATGCTTTTCTTATACTAAATTTATTCCTTATGCTTTTCTTATACTAAATTTATTTTTCAAGCTTTTCTCTAAGGTAGTTAAGGAAACCTATTATACAGAAAAGCGGTTCCATACTTATGCTAATTTTAGTGGTCTGAATCAATTTTTTGTAGAGCCCTGTTATTAGAAATTTATTTTTAAGGAAAATTTATTATTTCACAATAATGTTATTGATTGTTTGGTTTATTTTACCAACATAATCTTTATTTAAAGCCAAGGGAATTGTTTGGTTTATTTATTGCTTATTAGAGTTTTTTTTTTGTTTGTTTATTTATTTATTTATTTTTTTTGGTGGTGGTTTGGGGGTTAATATGAATATTGCAGTTTGATTAGGATTGTGCTATGTGCAATGGAGTTTTCTTCCCCCTTTCCAATTATATTTCGTTGTATGACTGTTTCTTTTAAGACATCTAACAGATTGATAAGGTCTACTTTGTGGAAAAGGTTTTGGTGGTACTTCATTCGTATTTGTTGGAGATCAATAAAGTTTAGGATATGTTTTCCTGTGTAAGGTTGCTGACATAGTGTAAAGATTGTCCCCTCTTTGTCTTTTAATAGATAATATGAGTGTGTGATAGCAGTGTGTCCTATTTATAGTATTTGGATTAAAGTTATAAAATCAAGTTCGATTTTATTTCTTTGTTCTTATTTCCATCCATAATCTATAAGTAGGAAAAATAAAAGATCAACCCTTTCAAAAAAAAAATTTTTTTTTTTTTTCTGTATGGCAATATAACAGCACAGCAAATATAAAGAAATTGTTACCTGTAACAGCTGTTTGAGTGCAGAAAGCACAACACCACCTGCAAGAAAAATCTACCAGAGGTATACATAATTGTCAAGTTAGAGACCTATGACTCAGCAATACTAAAGATCTAAATGTACAGACCAAACGTTGGGCACCAAAGAAATTGATTAAATTTTAAAAAAAAAAGTTTAGTTTTGATTTTCTTTTGTTTTTTAACTGCAATTACAGAAATTAAATGAAAAAAAAAAGATTTTATTTAAATAAATTTTGCCGGTTTGGTTTGTTAGAGTTTAACGACCTATCAACCATTTATGATTATTTAAGGTTTTAGAGAGAATTTTGTTTATTTAGTATTATTTTTGGTATCCCGATTTATCGGAGTGGGACCATTATTTTCAGTGGTGTGCGTCTGGAATATTGCCAGATAACCGTTCGTTACTTTTTTCTGAAATTTTGCCACAAGTTATATTTTTATATGTAGATGTGCATAGTAAAAAGTTTTTATCACAAATTTCTCATTGTGTCCCCAGGGGCCTAAAATGGGTCAAAAACACCCCAAAATGGACTAAAATGACACTTTTTGCCCCGTAAGTTTTGATCCATCCATTAAATTTTTATGAGACTTGGCCAAAATGTGGAAGGAATTGTCCCAAATGTAAATTCAGTATTTCTGAACATGGTTTGCATTTACTGGAGCATTTTTGGGACTAAAAACACCTCTTTTGGGAGCTATTTAATGTTTCTGTCCAAAATATCATTATGTATGTCTTTTCTTTTAGGCTCCATTCACTGCGCACTCATGGGGGGGGGGACATGCAATCTTCAATTGTCATAGTATTGTTTTGTTGTGGGATTTTTGAGATAAAGCTTCATAATCTGAGTATCAATTTTTTATTTTTATTTCTTGCAGACCTTTGTCCTCATCTTTTAATTTTTGTTGTTAATGACCTGAAGACAGCCAGAGGTGAAATTGGTCAAATGGTTTAAAATATTAAAAATTAATATTCAAATCTAGTTTTATTTAAATCAAAAATTAGAGTTTAGACTCACACAAAAATGTTTTTTAAGAACTGAGTAATGAAGTAGATGTAGCTTGATTTTTTTTTTTTTTTTAATTTAGCACTAAACGGATTTCTAAGAATCAATGATGCACACTCATCTAAGAATAATTAACTCAAAAGCTTCCATTTATGGAAATGTACATAGAATAAACAGAGAGGGAAAAAAAACAAGAATTCAAGCCAAGAGCATTTAAATATCCGTTCCCAAATCCTAAAGCTTGGATATGCAGAGCCATGTCTTTGTCTAAGAGGCCAGGAAGCAGGGGTAAATTTTTCGAAATGGGGTAAATTAGAAAAACTTGAGGGTCATAAATCTGCTAATAATAATAATGCATTCAATTAATGCATTTGGTTTAAAACATTTTTTATTTAAATATTAGAGTTTCTTTTTCCGAAGAGATATACATATAAACAGTCTTTTTTTGTTTAATAACTTATGAGGTTTTATTTTCAAAAGAGCTACAGGTTGTAGGGTCTCATACAAACACGATGATTTGATTTTTATAAGAATTTAGATTTATAAATAGAGAATATGAATTTTAGTATACACCAAAAACTAGAATACCTATTGTCCTTAGAAAGCAGTATAAACTCTTATTCTAATAGCATTTAACATAATTGGTTTGATCAAATAAAAATAAGATTTATACATCAATTACTGATAAAGAGAAGGATAATCAATAATTGTTACCTTTAAAAAGGTTTCATTCCTTTTTGATACATTCAGAATCAATACTTTTTATAAAGTGTTACCTTTTACACAAAAATACAACAGAGAAAAAAGTTTATTTATTAGGGTTTTATGGCATATTATATTACCTATTCGGGCACCAACCCAAGTTAGGCACAAGGACATTTTTACATTCAGTGTTGCCTTTCACCTAGATGAGTTAACTAGCCCCATCTGCCAGAGATAGCTTTGGTGAATGCAATAGTTTTAAACTCACATACTATGGTTCCAGAGTGCAAGCTTTTTACCTTTGTAGGTCATTTATTAACAACAATAATCATTGTGTACAGTTTTTTATTGTTTTTTTTAATAACACAATATGTACTTTTTAGGTTGAGATTCATACCTTTCGCAAGGGTATTAATCCAATTATAAACTCAAATGGAACAACTAGGATTTGAACTCGCGTACTACAATTCAAAAGTCCGACTGCTTACCTGCTAGGCCAAACAGATTTCCCCCAAGTAAAAAGAAAAAAAAAAACTATGTGCATACAAAATAACATTTATCAAAAATAACTGTTCTTTACATTGAAATGACTTAAAAAGATTTATATGCTGTTAGACACGAACAAACAAAATATTCCTAATGACTCTACATTAAGGCAGCAAAGGTAGAGCATTGGTAAAAGCTTCAGCTCTGGAACCATATTACACGAGTTCAAATCCCAGTCAAAACCATTGCAATTACCTTAAATTGCTTCGGGCAGATGGGGTTTGTTAACTCAGGAGAGCAGTAACACTGATTACAAAAACCCAGGCTAACGGGCACATAAAAATACCCTTGGGCAAAACTTGGATTTGTGCTCCACCAAGTAAATCTAATACCCAATGACTCAACAAAATGAAATATCAAAAAAAAAAAAAAAAAAACACAATGAGCAAATGTATCTGTAGTCCTAAGATAATCCAAGCATACTTTACTAATCGCATTTTAAGGATCACATTACTCTTAAAAGAAAATACAAAGATCAACTGACTGACTTCAGCATTCTTTGTTAAATCAGATGGAGAGGACCAAAGGGTTCATCAAGCCTCATTTCATGAATTTCCAAATAATACAGATGAGAACAATAATCTAAAAATTCAATGCATAAATTATCAAGCCTCACCTCCCGAATTTACAAGTTTTCTTGAATAATCCTATATGCACTATTTATTGTATAGAATAAGGGAATGTAGGCATCCATACCTTCCCAAAGGGTATTAGTACAAATGTGAACATAAACAGGATGACTGGGATTCATACTGACACATTACGATTCTAACCACTCCCCCTCCAAGTGGACCTCCCAATCATTGTTTTTAAATACATATTTTGTTTATAATATTGTTGTTTTCACTTAAAAAAAAAAGCTTACATGAATTTATGGGGTTAGGTGTGCTAACAGATTTCTACAAGCCAAGGGGGTACTGACATGAAAAAGTTTTGGAAACCCTGATATAGATCATAAATATAAATGGTGGTAAGTCAAAACACCCAATTGCAAAAAGGTCCAATTTGGCTTTTGACAATAATGTCCAATTTTTTTTACGTCTACAGAAAAAAGCTAAAAATAGTAAAAAATAAATAAAGAAATCATTGCTAACCAAAAAATAAATTTCCTAACCCTCCTGAAAAACAAAATCATCTATCTAATTAATTAATTTGATGAATAAAAAAAAAATTAAGGCTTTTTCGCTAATTATGATTTGCATAATTGAATTATCTTTCCTTGACATAAAATAATTGGACATTATTGTCAATGGGTTAAATTCGAATGGATCTTATGGCAAATTGGACCATTTTTCAAATGAACGATTTGATCTGAAAGCATATCTACTTAGCAAACTCCTTAAAAGATTGTAAAAGACAAGAGAACAAAATATATTCGATTTACCTTAGGTTAACGTTATCAAAAGTTCAAAGGTATTTTCTTTTAAAAAAAAAAAAAAAAAAAATATATGTTATAGGGTTTTTTTGTTTTTTTTATACGTGATGGGACCCAAACATGCTTTTATTTTTCAATATCAGAAATTCATTTAAAAATTATACATCTATAGATTGAATAGAAATATAGATTGCATTCATTTTCATCAAAAACTAAATGGGGAAACTAGAGCCTTATGTTTCTTGCACTATGCTTTAAGATTGGGTCGAGGGTTTGACAGAAACATAAAATTCACTTCCATATCTAAGAATTAAGTGATTTTAATCATGTAAAATCTAGTATGTTAAAACAGTAAAACTTAAATTTTAAAATAAAATAAACTTATAATTATCATATAGATTTTATAAAATAAAATTTTACACGTTTATTTTTGTGTTCTAAATACAAAAATAAGAAATTGCGGAACTCTAGGACTGAACTACCGGAACCCCTGTTGAAAACCAGTGCCTTAAAGCCATGTCCCCAGCACCCAAGCAACGCTTGGCAATACTTCTAGTATGTTATAAATACATAAATTGAGGATTTAATAGCAATAATTAAACATTTATGACATACTTGATAATCATAAAAAGTAGTCTAGAGGTTTATTAAAAAAAAATGAACCCAAATATTCTAAGTGAACTCAAATATAGTAAGGTAAAAAGATGCAAAAAAATTTTATAAAGATAGGAGATCCTTAGCAATTAATGAATATAAAAGAAAACAAACCCAAGATCAATGATGAAAGAATCCATGGTAAAAGTTTGATGTTGTGGTGATGTAAACTGAGAGAGGTATTTTATAAACTACGAGAGACTTTCCATCATTTTATGAAGTGTTTAGTGAAATCATCACACAACATGTGTCAACATATACACTAAAGTTCATACGTGTGTGTATATATGTGTGTGTGTGTGTATGAGCAACATTGAACTGTGACCAGGATAAGCACCAGCTGCTATTGTTCAATCAGTAATAAAAAACAATTGCTGATTTTAGCAATAGGAAGTTTTTTTTTTTTTTATTTTATTTATGTTTTTTTTTTCTTCAAAACTTTGTTTACAAATTGTTCATTAAGAAATGCAAGCCAAAAAGAAAACTTATTGAATTTTTTGATGTAATAATTAAATAAAAAAGTATAGTCGAGTCATGTTGAAGTCACGGGTTCCCGCTAGATTACCAAAGTTAAGCAACGTAGAGCCGGTTCAATACTAAGATGGGTAACCGTAATTTTAAAAATAAAATAATAAAGAAATAAAAACGAGAGGAAGGAATTCAAAACATGGGAAAAATTAAATACAAGGGAAAAATTAAAAACCAGGGGGGAAATTGAAAATGTAGAGCCTGTTCAATCCTAAGATGGAGGACTAACTTTTAAAATAGTAGAGGTGGGGAATGAAAATGGGGGGGGGTAATTAAAAACAGGGGCAGAATTAAAAATAGGGGAAGAAATTAAAAACAAGGGTATTCAAAATGGGAAGAGAAATTAAAAACAGAAAGTAATCAAAATGGAAAGAGGAGAAATTGAAAACATGGCGGGATTAAAAACAGTGGGATTTGAAACAAAGCCTGTTCAATACTAAGAAGGCTGACCGTTACTCTAAAGGTGGGAAATAAAAACGGGGAAGGGAAATAAAAATGGGGGAGTAATTAAAAATGGAAGGGGAGTTGTAGGGACCCCAATTTTGCGTTTCAAATTTTCCTTGATTCCGTTTCAACTTTTAGTAAATTCCGTTTTTTTCCGTTTTCACATTTACAAAATTTAATTTTCCTTGGTTATTAGGTTTATTGAATTTTTAATACTTTTATGAGAAAAATTAACCCTCTCGACATTAAGGGGCCGATATATCGGCCTTAGTAACCAAAGGCAAAAAAGACACACTGACATTTCGACCCTATTATATTTTTTAATAGAACAGCATTTAATTTAACATGGAAAATGATTTCACTTAAAAAACAGAATTCCGTTTCAAATTCAGTTCCGTGATTCCGTCCGCGATTCCGTGATCGCGGAAAATTGGGGTCCCTAGAGTTGAAATTAATCAAATCTAATTAAAAACAAAATTCTTAAAATTTTTTTAAAAAATCAATAAAGAAACTAAGGTAAAACTAAAAACAGTGGACGGGAGGGAAATTAAAATGAGTGATTTTACTTGGTAATTATTATAAAAAAAGGGATTATCATTTTAAAAACTCATTTCAACTAATAGCCTTTGGAAAGGTATGAATCTCAACATTCCTTAGAGCTATGTATTAAATAGTGTTATTAAAAAAAGGGGGGGTTCTGGACATTAAAAGACCTTCAAAACGTTAATATGTCTTAAATAACATTAATTACATCTAAATCAGTGGTCTTCGAACTTTTTTGCTTCCCGGTCCTTCACCGCCGGACGAAAATTCCATATCGACAGTAAATCTATAACATACGGTGGAAGTATGTCTATTTGCAGCAACTGGGGAACACTTAGTTAAATTGCTCTGTTTTTCCAGCCTTTCTACCAACACCAATACCAAATTTTACTGAAATTGCTCTAAGGCCCCATTTTACAATTTTAACACCCCTCATCCGACTACTTACTTGTCCCACTGATCTAAATACTAACAAATGGAACTTTTAAAGACCCATAATTTTTATTGCTATTTAAAATCAATAACCCATAATCATAAAATATTTCTTTAAGAGATTCTTTTGGGTTAATGGTTATTTATTTCATTTAGAGGAGAGATTACAATTATAAATAATGGGTGGTTAAGTCAAAACGCCCATTTGCAAAAAGGTCCAATTTGCCAAAATCACCCATTCCAATTTCGCCCATTGACCATAATGTCCAATTTTTTTTTAATGTCCACAGAAAAAGCTAAAAAACGTCCAAACGAAAACATTGCAATTAAAGACATAAATTGCCTAACACTTTTATAAAACAAAATACTCATCAATCTATCTAATTAAATAATTTGATAATTAAAAAATTTGGGCTTTTTTGCTAATGCACAATTTTGCATAATTGGACAATCTTTTGTGGCCATTAAAATATTAGACATTGTTATCGATGGGTGAAATTGGAATTAGTCTTACTTATAGCAAATTGGACCTTTTTGTAAATGGACGATTTGACCTGAAACCTTACAAACATTTAAAGAGTATTTATATATCTTTTTTTTTCTGACAAGTCACAGATGTAGTTATGAGGCAAATCGTTGTAACAACATTATGCAACCAAGTTAAAGGGAAATTATTCAGCTTATTTCCTTACGGAATAAAATCACTAAAATTTCTTTGTGTCCAACTGTTTTTTTAGGACTCACAATAGAGAACATTCAGCTTACACATCATTATTATTAAGAAACCTTGTTTTAAGTAGACAAAATACTACAACCTCCCACCTATCATCATGTGCCATTAATGAGAGAAGGGTGGGAGATGAAAAGTAGATTATGAATGGAGGCCATAGGAAAAGGTCAATAAGTAGGAGATTTTACAAGCTAAAAGTTATTCTATTGACCTGTTTAAAGGTTGTATTTCTTTTTTACAAAAATCATAAATTCAATTTAGTATTAATGAATTAAAAATAAGGAAATAACTAAAATCGAATTTCACTTAATCAGAACTGAAGACAAACCATAATATATCATCAAAGTGAACCATGTTCTAATTTCTTTCCACTTTATTTTGATTGGATCACATATTGAACCTATGATTTTAATGATTGGATGATTGGGTAGTTTATGTAATCAGCATATCAACCCTCTTGGATTTTTTAATGCTGAAGAAATCATTTGGATTTGTATGTTTATTGATTTAATTATTTTTTTAGTTTGTTTTTTTATTATTATTATTTAATTTTGTTGCGTTATTTTGGGTGTTATGACCCCTGCTGGGTATAAGCGAGGACATGGGACTGTCCCATTAAATATGCAGGGTAAATTTAACCTGACCAATCAAAGAGTAGGAAGGAAATGACTTGTCTATATCAGGAACCCTGATACAACAGATTTTCACACTTTGAAAAAAAAATTTCGGACTACAAACAAATTTAAGGATGCCTTCACCGGATTTATTGTTACAACTACTACCACCACTGTGCTACTGCTATGAGTGAATTTACTACAGACTAATAGTTTGGATAAATTACTACTACAACTGATTTATTTTACTGAGGTTCAGCCTTTTTACCAAAGACAATGACACAGGACCTAAGAAATTTATTTATTAGTTCTTCTTGTCATCGAACCTAGAGTTAATTTGTGCCGAATATAATGTTTAAATCCATTATTCATTGATAGTGCAGTCAGTGGTGTTCACAAAAATATAACTCAGACTTTTGTTAACATGCAAAACAGTGTTTAGGGGACCCTGAGCTACACTCTAAATCCACTAAAGTTAGATGCTCTAGACTGGGAAAAATGGTGTCGCCCTCACATCCAAAGAGAATGTAACTTTAGTGGGTTTAGAGTGTAGCTTAGGGTCCCTTAAATGCAGTTCTGCATGTTAACAAAAGTCCAAGAGAGTTATATTCTTAACATGCAGAACCATGTTTAGAAGAACCTAAGCTATATTCTGAACCTACTAAAATTAAATTTTCTTTAGGTGCAAGGGCAACGCCATATATATAAGAAGAAGGTGCAAATTTTACTCTGTTTCTAATCTTTAATCAACCTTACTGAATAGATTATTTAATGATTTTCCACACATCTAAATTAATTGATATAAATGTTATATCTAATCCAATAATCTCTTATTAAAACAAGTCTCACCCAACTTCTTGAACAACTGACTTTCATATCATTGAAGACTGTAGTGTATTTATTCCAGTGCTTTTCAAGCTTTTTATTAGAGCAGAACCCCATAGAAACATTCCATCCCCTCTACAATAATTTTCTCATGCAAAAAAAACAGCATTTAATAAAATTAAATAAAAACACTTATTTTTAGAGTATTGTAAATGTTTTTTAAAAAGTACTTGTTTGAATAGATTGTATTTATTCTCATCAAAAACTTAATGGGAAACTTGAGCCTGGTGTTTCTTACACAACTCTTTAAGATTTGGTTGTGGTGTTGACAGAAAGACAAAGTTCATCTTCCATATGTTAAAATGGAGTGAATTATGTAAAATTTAGTATAAACAATAAAACTTAAATTTCTGTAGTTGGTAATGCAAAATGGCAAACGATAACTCAGCTGAGCGAACTCGTTCTCTCTCCCGACTGAGACGATAAGAACTAGCAACAAGCTAGCGTA